>CM017441.1:47199056-47443459 GCA_007726485.1 Eragrostis curvula | reverse complement strand
CCTCCCCGCTGTACTTGTACCGCTTCAGCGTCTCCACGCCATGAGGGCCGATGAACCCATCGCAGCTCGTTCGGGCTGGCGGCCGGTGACGGCGGAGCGGGGGCGCTCGAACGTGGAGCGGAGCGGGGGCGCTCTCGAACGTGGAGCGGACCGGAGGTGTGGAGACGCTTCTGGAAGGCCCGAGAAAGGCGGCGGCAAGGAGCGCGTACTGCGGCGGCGCTGGTGGGCGGCGGCGTGGGCGGCGGCGAGACTGGCTAGGCGAGATCGGAGGAAGCCAAAGGTGGGGGAACGGGATCCTGCCGAAGACGTGGTATATTCGTCACGACGCGTCCGTGTGGACGTGGGCCCCGTGCATTTTGTGTACGAGACTCGAGAACCTTGCTGGGTTCGACGTGTGGCCGCCACCTGTCCGGTCTTTCAAACTTCAGCAGTCGCGGTGGCACCTTCCGTGGCGAGAAGGTTGATTACGAGTTTGAATTCAGAATATCTGTGGCGACACCGTTTACGGTGAATGGTGATACTGATCATCGTGTAATAACAACATATTTATTCGTTTTCTTTGGGCTCCAGCTCCACTTAAAACTTTTGTTTTTTTTCTTCCCTCAAGTGAGGTTGTATCATTTATGAAATCTTTTTGGCAAAATGGCTTCAGGTATGCGGAGTTTTTTATAGAGCTCCACCTCCACTTTAAAACAGTTTCTTCTTTTTTTCTCGGATGGAGGTGAAGCACTCACTAAAGCTTTTTGCAAAATGGCTTCAAGTCGGGCTTTCGTTGAGGAGTGTGAGAAACTACTATTTTTGCTTTTTGACTCCGAGTTTATTTGCAAAACAGCTTCTCTAGGTTTTGAGGATGAATCATTTGTTATTTGCACCATTTTAGGGCTCACCCTAAAGCCGGAGCCGATATGATAACAATAATGTATTCGATGAATATTGATTTTTGTTCAAAGTGAATCATAAAATTACCTTTGCTATCACATTGTTATAAGACATTTTGGAGGAATTGTTCTGTTTCCCTACTACTTATGCTAATAGCTTTGACACACACACACTGGCGGAGCCAGTAAAGGGCCAGCCGGGGCCCTGCCCCCCCCTTGGCCTGGGAAAAATTCTTAAGAGGAAGTTGTCACGCACACACATCAGTTAGTTTGCTGCTTCGATCTGCTTAAAACTACCGGCCACTGAACAAGTAGACTATTTCTATCGGACATTTGCTGCTTCGCTTTGCTTCAAAAATCATGACTTTGCCTAATTGGCCCCTGCTACAATTCGCGTCTGGCTCCGCCACTGACACACACACACACACACAGAGTGAGTGAGAGAGAGAGAGAGAGAGAGAGAGAGAGAGAGACGGTTCTTTTGGTTCATTCTGGCTCAGTCCCAACCCTCATTGATCGTTCCTAATTTTGAAATCAGGGACAGCCTCATATCTGAGACATGGCTATAGATTGATATAAAAGAGTTGAAAATATTGTTTATCATAGTGTTCGGTCTCAAGTTTTGTTGGCCAGTCTAGTTCCGGTGTTATTAGTTCGTTTTGTATACCGGTATCCTTTTTTGTTTTGGTTAAAGAATACAATCCTTTGGAAATTTAAGATATCACACATGCTTTCGTCTTGCCAATCTCGAAACTCCAATGCGGGGAGACTTGCAGCTCGCCTACCTTTGGTCGTTGCCGGAATAACCTACCTCTTCGTTCGTCGCTTTCTCGATGGTCGCATACCTCTGTATCACCAATATTCTCATAATATTATGCTATTTGATATCACCATTAATCCCACAATACAGGAATTCTAACTTTCTAATGATATACTCTATAAAGTAGTATATTCTATAGTTGTTAATTTGTATACTACTCATGGTTACTTTTAATAACCTAAATTATTTTCTTTTTAAGCAAAGACATACTCATCTTAGGATATGAATGCTAATGTTTCACTTATTTGCATCTATACGATATTGAACTCTAAATGTGTCACAACAAATTTGAAATTTCAATTCTGTTTATTTAACCCCATGTTCAGAAAGATAGAGTAACATATATATTGCACTTTCATATTTTGTGAAAGTTACAAATATGTAAAGTAGAAGTCCGAGATAACTAAAAAAACTCCTTATTTGCAACTACTGTAAACTAATGTGATTTTTTAATTGCAAACATGTCATGAATAGGTTTTGTGAGCTCTTGATAATGTACAACCCCTAGTAATAGGATTCAATGCACTGTACCCTACCCCGGCTTCTCAAATCTCAAATTGGTGCCTGAATCAACTTTGTAATCTTTGGTGGGAATGGAAAGCATACAAGTTCATTTAGATAACATGTGGTAAATTGGGAGGCTTTTTATGTGTTGTAAAGCTCATCCTCAATTGATGCAGGAACCATCAAAGACTTTCCTCTAATGGTGGTTGCGAATGTGTTGGTGTGGTTGAGCTCAGTCGATTACATGCTTATTTTATTAGTAATCAGATTAATAATTTTGTGATCTAATTTAATGACATGGACAAATAGGGTTGATGTAAAGTTTACAACAGTCTCAAATAATTATGGGTCAGCCATGTGACTAGATCTTGATGACCAAGGTGACCTATTACCTTCCAGAAGGTAACATATCATACGATAGTAAACTTTTGGTTTTTGGGAAAGTTAGGATTTTTAGCATGTGTATCATATGAATTGTTTTACTTGTTTCATTTACCTCACATGAGCGGAAAAAAATAAGTGACACCGGTAAGGTAGTTGTCGGCGTTGAGAAATCTGGCCGACGAGTGAATTTAGACTACGCGCTACGGTTGATTGAAGGAAATATGGAAGACATAAGAGATTATACTGGTTCGGACGATCGAAGCCCTACGTCCTGTGAGTTGGTTCGGTTCGTGTTGCTTGTAGTAGGGATTACAAGCTCTTGCGAGAGAGGAAGAAGCTCCCAAGTCTCTGAGTGTTCGTGGAGTTCGTCCTTGCGTGCGTCGCAAGGCCGAAGCGAGTGTGTGTGTGTGTGATAAGAGAGTCAGAATGCGGTCCCCCAGCCGCGAGTCAAGCTCTCCCTTTTATCTGTCAAGGGAAAGTTGATTGTACAAGGATGGAGGAAAAAAGAAAAAGAAAGAAAAAGTAATTGGTAGATAGCTCGATGTAGGTGGGGGGCCCTGCAGGGAAGGGCGCGTCCGTCCTCGACGCGTCCGTCCTCGACGCCATCTCCTCCGGGCATGGGCGCCGACGGCTGCTACAGCTCAACTGCGGCGGGGATGTCCGTATCCTGTTTGAGCACTATGCGACCCTGATCATATACGGCCCGCACTGTTACCGCGTGGCGAGGCGGCTTGACCGCTGTCAACCGTCCCTGCGAGACGTGCGGGGCTTGCGGTTCACGTCTTCGGACAACGCCGAAGGACGCCCACTTGCGGCCATTTTCTGCGCTCCACCGGCCAAGCTCTGACTTCGGTAGTCCGACCCCTTTGGTCGGAGGCCGGGGTCGGGCGTCCGGGGTCGGCCGAGGCGGAGTTGTTCCCCGACCCCCGGGGGTCGGGAGTTCGGTCGAGGAGTCGGGCCTTTCTTTGCCCGTGCGGCCTCTTCGGCCGCGGGCCGCGTCACGCATCGTGGGCTGGGCTTTGACCTTGGTGTCCGCAGAGACGACCACGGCCTCTGGCCCAGTCCTTAGTCATTTGGGCGTGATTGCGAGGTTATGTGGGTAATCGTGGGTAATCGTGGGTACCTGGTTTTGGGTACCCGACAGTAGCCCCCGAGTTCTGCGCGGAATGCTTTGGCGTTGTGCGCGGGGCTCCCCCTAGCCTCCGACGATTTCCGCATTCGGCCCGGCCGTGGAGTTGGTATCCGGTGGGTGCGCGCGAGCGCACCCGCCGGGTGTAGCCCCCGAGCCTGGATGGGAGTGGTTTACTCACATTCAGGCTTTGAGTCGGGCGTTTTTTACTTGCGTCCGTCCGGACAAATGCGTCAATGTCTCGACGAGGGATTGGTCACAAGGGTTCTGTTTGCTGCGTGAGGCTTCGCGCCTTTGTCTTCTTTTAGGAGGGCCTGCAAGGGTCCGAGAATCTTGACAGGCTTTCGCAGCCCGTGATCCTTGTTCCAAGCTTTTCGCGCCTTTTTACGCTCTCTCCGTTCCCTGCCATCCTCGCAGCTTTCCTATAAATGGAGCGGTTTCCTCCGCTTGCTCTCACCGTGTCTCGCCATGGCTGATGGCCGAGTGGTGAGTTTGCGGCACCTGCTTCGGGCGGGCCGCTTCGGAGAACGCGTTCTCCCATCCATGGCTCGCCCCACGACCTCCATTTCAGATGGAGGCGCGGTTCTCCCTCGTTTGGCTTTTCACGGGGCGCTTGCCCTGTTCGACGCTATCCCTCCTGTGATGCTGTTCCTCGGGGTCGAGCCCTCGTGCCGCATCTCTCCCGGAGCCGTGGGCGATGCCTCAGGTGATGCGGGCGGCGGTGGGATTGCTCGCCGTCGAGGCAAACCTTCCCCGGCCTGTCGTCCTATCCTCATGAGAGGCGAGGTAGGCCAGACCTGGAATCGCACCCGAGGCTGCTAGGAGCGACGGCGCCCGCTCCGGTCACCCTCGAGGTCGAGTCCTGTGCAACCCGAGCCCTTGTTCCTCCATATTGTGGAAGAACGAGGGCCGGATCGGGAATCGCACCCGAGACGACTGTCGCGGGGTCGGCTCCGTCCTTGGGATGGCGGGCCGTCTGTGAGCCGCGGAAGGGACCGGCTCTTCGACTTGCGTGAGCTGGTGGTGGTCTCCATCGCGCGTGCTCCCGAGGACAAATTCGTTTGTATTTTGTATAGGGATCCTTCCCCCTCGATCACTATTAGGTGTTTGGAGGTCGTTTGCGTTTTCGCGTGTTTTGTGAAATAAGAAAGGTTCCCTCTTTACTATCCGAGGCCACGCTGTTGGCCCGACTTGCGAATGCGAGCCCCCGAGTCCCCATTCGTTACGGGATCTAGCAGAGGGTCGTTTCGTCTTTTGTTCATCTTCCCCCGCGTATCACTGCGTTGTGACAGGGGTGCTGAGCCATCCCGTCCCTTCCTCGATGGTTCGACGGCGAGTGCCCGGTCGAGTTGCTAGCGGGTGAGTTCGAGTGATGCCCTGGCTTGCCCTTAGCGGGGATCCAATTGAGACCAGCTGGGGTCGACTTCATATGATTCGTGGGGTCAGTCCAACTAGTTCCCGAGTCCTTTCGATCGGTCTCGGGGGCTTCGTAGCCTCCCCTCGATGGGAAAACCTTGGTCCGACTCTCCATCAGGACTCGGACGCAACCGACAGAGGCCCGTGACGCTTCGCGCGTCTGGGTACTGGCCGCTGGGACCCCTCTTTGGTCGCCCCTCACTCTAGTTTTGCCCAGAGCGACTGTCGAACCCTTTTGGAGGGCCAGTCTTCGCACTCTTGGGCTGGAAAACGGCCGTCGGGGCGTTTTCAGCCCGTAGCCAACTTTACATGTGGGCCGTATCTGGCTTTCCTGACCAGTTAGGCCCGCTACGTATCGTGGAGCCGAAGGGACGCTGCTGTGGCCTTTCAATGGGCACGAATCTTGGGGCGTCGATTCGGCGATGCGTGGGTTGCCCTGGCTTCTGCGAGAAGGTAGAAGAGAGAGAGGACAACAAACACGGCGCACGAGGCGGGAATTTGGAGAGACGCGACGGGTCGTGGGACGCCACGGCGGTTCAGGGGCTATAAATGTGAACGGCCGTACCTGTCTTTGCGCCTTCCCGCGCTCACTATTTTCCCGCATTCCTCGCGCTACAGTTCCGCCTCCCGTTCTAATCCGCCGCAACCCGCCGCGAATCTCTCGCAGATTGCTTTCCGCTCCGCCGCGATTCACCGCGCTCCTTCTGCGCCGCACTCCGCCGTCATCTTCTGCGCCCCGTCCCGTTGTTTGCGGAGTCCGGTCCTATCCACCATGGTGCTTGATACGTGGTCCACCTCGTCGGCGACGGAGGAGGAATTGGAGAAGCTGGTGGTGGGCGGCCTCCTTGTGCGCCGCACCGAGGCGCAGGAATGGATCGCGCCGACGGGCGCGTCCGATACGAACCCTCCTCCCGGGTATGTGGTCTCGTTCATCTCCTTCCACAAGCGCGGGTTGGGGACGCCTCCACATTGGTTCCTCCGGGGGCTTCTCAATCACTTCAAGATTGAGTTGCACCACTTGAATCCCACTTCGCTTTGCCACATCGCTATCTTCATTGCGATGTGCGAGGGATATCTGGAGATCGATCCCCATTTCGATCTTTTTCTCCACTTCTTTCATGTCTTCCACCACTTTGGGGGGAAAGCCGACGCGCCCGTTCACCCGCCCATGGGGTGCGCGAGCATCCGGCTTCGCAACAAGGAATGGTCGCTGGAGTACATCGAGACCTCAAAGGTCTCTTCCAACTCGGGATGGCACGCTGAGTGGTTCTATCTTCGGAACGACCACTCGGCGCCGCTTCCCGAGTTCACCGGGAGTTACATCGAGACGAAGCGTGCGGTCTGGTACTACGGCATCGGCGACAAGGGGAGGAGCAAGTACGAGTCGCTCATCGCCGCTGTGACGGGATTGCGCAAATGGGGCGTTACGGCCATCGGGTGTCTTGCCCTTTGCCACAAGCGTCGAGTACTGCCCATCATGGAGTGGAAGCTCCGGTTGTGGTAGATGGCTCCGGGGAAAGATCTGTCGGGCACTGTTATGGATGTGGGCGGAGAGATCTCCAGTTCGGAGATCGGGTCGTGGCTGTCCGAGGTGTGCGGCAAGGCGAATCTCACCTTCGAGGGAGAGAATTTCGTGTACCCCATCCCCGGTCATCCTCCCGCCATTCCTGACGATGGTTGCATCAGACATGTAAGTTTTGGTCTCGTTCTCCTTATTTTTGCATCGTTTTTAGTTCCTCTTCGATCAATGACCCCCTTGGTTCTTTTTTCAGCCCGAGCTCGTTGGCTGAAAGTCCCGACCGAGAGGACTTCCCGAGGACGCCGCGCAACGGGCCCTGAACCGCGAGGTGAATGAGCAGCGGCGGCTGGAGAAGGAGGTCAAGAACGCCAAGAAGCAGGCTCGACTGCTAAAGCAGACTGCCAGGCGAAAGCAAGGAGCGCAAGGCGGGTCCCAGGATGACTCTGAGTCAGAGTCGGAGAATGGCTCGAGGTCGGGCGGCGAGGACGAAGATGACTCTGAGGGTCAGGATGATGACTTCTTCACGACCCACGTCCGCCCCGGGTCGAGTGGGGGCGGCGGAGAAGATTCAGAGGTGCAGGGCCCACGTACTGAAGAGGAATGGTATGAAATGGAGAAGACTTTTCTCCATGACAGATCGGGCGAGGGTTCGTCGCACTCGGGCCAGGTGACTCTTGCGCACGCGTCGCCCGCGGTGGGCGACGTCGCCCCGGGGGTCGGGACCGGCGATGTCAGCGCCACGGGGGCGCATGACGCGTCGTCACGAGCGAGCGTGGTGACGCCGATCTCTGACGTGGCGACGTCGGCCCCGGAGTCGTCGCCGGTCGAGGTCGTGATGGGACCGAAGCCAAACGCCGTTCCGCGGACGGAGGTCCGCAGTAAGGAGCCTCTGTCCGGCCGTAAGCGAGACCGTCCGGCCAGCGCGTCCTCGGCGGAGGAGCGTTACTTACGCATTGGCACTAAGGCTAGGTCAGGGCTTTTCCGCGTTGTTTAAGTGTTTTTTGATTCGTGTGTTACTGACGAAATTAACCGTATGCGCAGGCGATTGGGGGGTCGGGGCCTCCCTCCCTTCATGCCTGCAAAGACGCTGTGCATGCAGGCGCGCGAGTCGACTCCGAGCGGTCGTGATGCTGTCGTGAAGGGACCCTCATCCGCGGGGGGCTCGGACGGTGGCGTCGCGCTGGGCAATGACGGCGCCCGTTGCCTCGCCGACGAGGGACGCTGCTCCTGCTGCTGGGCGTGCTGGTCGTACTGAGGCCGGAGCACGGTCCTCGCCAGAGAGGGCCTCGACCCAAGTCGTCCTGGCGACGACGCGACGCTCTTTCAGATCCGGAGCTCAAGGAGGGGCTTCTCAATGGCCTCGGCCCCAGGAGCCGGCGAGTGCCCTGGTGTCGTCTGGGTGG
Source organism: Eragrostis curvula (assembly GCA_007726485.1). Lineage (NCBI taxonomy): Eukaryota > Viridiplantae > Streptophyta > Magnoliopsida > Poales > Poaceae > Eragrostis > Eragrostis curvula. The sequence goes on along the minus strand of CM017441.1, from coordinate 47,435,406 downwards.
GGTCCTGACTTCATGGTCGACTCCGAGGGCGTCTCGTTCCCGGCGGCGGACTCCGGGATCCGGGAGCTGTGGGTGCAGGCGGAGGGCGAGTGCGGCCAGGCCTACTGGGGCGTCCGCACCGCCTATGACGCTATGGGGTCAGCCCTTCACGCGATGGACGCGTTGCGGACTCCCTTCGAGGTTTGGCCATTTCTTCCTCAAGCCTTTTCCTCTTTTTTCTCCCTATCTTTGTTTGATTGTTGTTGACTTGGTGCGTTACATCTGGGCGTAGGCTGTGTTGATGAACAGCAAACTCAAGTCGGACCAGCTACGCCTGCAGAAGGAGCGACTGGAGAAGCAGGCTTCCGACCTTAGCGCCGCCGCTCGGCAAGGAGGCAGTGATCGCTGATCTTCGTAAGGAGGTGGTCGCGCTGCGCAAGCGCGCCAACGACGCTGAATCGTCAGCGGAGGCCTCCCGGAAGCGGGCTGAGGCGGCCGGGCAGTTGGCGGAGGCCTCCGCGGCCCAAGCGGACGTGGAGAGGAAGAGGATGGTGGAAGCCGAAGCTTCCCTTGCTGACCTTGCCAACGAGGCGATTGCGCTTCGTAGCCAGAATACCGGTAAGTGGCTTGCGCTCATCCCTTCTCCTTGTTTTTCGCTTGTTTCTTACCTCCGACTCCTTTTTGTCTAGATCTCGAGGGGAAGCTGTCAGAGTCGCAGGCCTTGGTGGAGCAACTCAGTCGGCTTCGTCTCAACCTTGTTTCCTCATGCGCCCGGGTTGGGATGAAGATGATGGGCGAGGCCAGCGAGCCGGCGCAGCAGGTGCTCGACCTGCCGAACCACGTGCGGGCCTTGGAGGAGGAGGCGATGGGGACTGGCATCCGTGCGACCCTTAGGGTCTTCCGCTCCCACTTCGACGCCGCAACCGAGGTGGTGCGTATGAGCTAAGGCTTCGCCGAGGGGAATTCTCCAGCGACCCTGGTGGCACTCGAGGAGGAGGTGCGACCCAGCGCCGAGCGTCTCCTGAAAGAGCTTAAGGATGAGTTCCTTCCACGCCGCGCCGCATCGACTGGGGAAGAAGAAGGTGGAGATTAGTTAGCGCGGTCGAGCTCCCGAGGGCCTTTTTGTCTCTTTTTTTAATTTCAGAATAGACAATAACTGTAAACGTTAAGAACATGTTATGGATGTTTTTTAAGTTGTTTTTCGTTTTATCCCTCATTCGCGCCACAGCTATTACTTTTTTGACTTCGAGTGTTAGGATTTTGGTTCGGAGACCACACTGCTGGTTTAGGCCGTCCTTAGCCGCTGGGGCGTTAGGTGCCTTTGAACCGGGTAGTCGGACCTGAGGCCGCGATCCGTTACTCGTCATCTCAAAGCGACAACGTGTGCATCGAGGGGTCGGAGCGCGAATCTTTTGTACAGGGGGTCGGACTCGATCCCCAACGAGATTGCGTTGTTCTCGCTGGGGTGTCACTGTCCTGTACTTGGGACTCACGTGGTGTTGCCACCACACCCGCCGGGTGGAGCCCCCGTGTGGGCGGTCGGACCTAGCGGCTGCTCTCAGCGTGAGAAGAAAGGAAAAGCGCATTCTTGTTTCACGTAAGGGAAAGAAAAAGAGTTGGGAAAGTGTTAAGGGTAGAAATGACGTAGCTGTTCAATGTTCCACGCGTTCTTGATCTGCTGGCCTTCCGAGTCCATCAGCTTGTAGGTGCCGGGTCGGAGTACTTCGGAGACGATGAAGGGTCCCTCCCAGGGTGGTGACAACTTGTGGCGGTCCTTGTTGGTCTGCACGAGTCGGAGGACGAGGTCGCCCACACTGAAAGCTCGCCCGCGGACTCGCCGTCCGTGGTATCGCCGTAGTGCTTGTTGGTACTTCGTCATGTGCAGGAGCGCGACTTCCCGATCCTAGTCGATTTGGTCAAGCGCGTCTTCGAGGAACCGCTTGTTGTTCTCCTCCCTAAAAGCTTAGACTCTGGGAGCCCCATATTCGAGGTCGGTCGGCAACACCGCCTCGGCCCCATAGATCATGAAGAAAGGAGTGTGACCGGTTGCGCGGCTTGGGGTCGTTCGCAGACTCCAAAGCACTGAGGGGAGCTCCTGCACCCATCGGCCAGCACAGTCTTTCAACTTGTTGAAGATTCTGGGCTTAAGTCCTTGCAGGACCATGCCGTTGGCACGTTCGACCTGCCCGTTCGTTCGGGGGCGTGCCACGGCTGCCCAATCGACCCTGATGTTGTGGTCGTCACAGAACTCCAAAATTCTTGGCCGGTGAACTGCGATCCGTTGTCCGTGATGATGGAGTTGGGCACCCCGAATCGATGGACGATGTCTCGGAAGAAGGTCACCGCTTGGGCCGATCTTATCGTGGCGAGGGGTCGAGCCTCAATCCACTTTGAAAACTTATCAATTGCCACAAGCAGGTGGGTGTAGCCCCCGGGCGCTTTTTTCAGGGGGCCAACTAGGTCGAGCCCCCAGACGACAAAGGGCCAGGTCAGGGGGATCGTCTGCAGGGCCTGTGCCGGCAAGTGAGTCTGTCGAGCATAGTACTGACACCCTTCGCAGGCGCGCACTATTTTCTCCGCGTCACCGACCGCCGTTGGCCAGTAGAAACCATGACGGAAGGCGTTGCCGACTAGGCTGCGAGGGGCGGCGTGGTGACCGCAAGCGCCCTCGTGAATGTCGCGCAGCAGCCGCCTCCCGTGGTCGAGCGGTATGCAGCGCTGCAAGACGCCGGAGTGACTCTTTTTGAAGAGTTCGCCTCCCACGACGACGAACGACTTTGCTCGGCGTGCAATTCGCTTGGCTTCGGTCGAGTCTGCGGGGAGTTGTTCCCTTAGCAAGCAGTCGAGGTATGGCCGCATCCAGTCGTTTGGCGGGGAGTCAGCCTCGGATCCCCGGCCCCCCTCGTCCTCGTCGATCGAAGTGATGACGAACGCCGCGCGGTCGTCCGACTCGACGCGAGGTGGGTCGGGGGTCGGACCCTGGCTCGGGTCGGCCGACTCTGCTCCCACCTCTTCTCGTTGGTCGGGCGACTCCTTGATGGAGGGTTTGTTGAGGTCGCTGGCGAAGATCCCGGACGGGACCGACTCCCGATTTGAGGCCAGCTTGGCCAAAATGTCGGATGCCTCGTTTTGCAGCCGTGGCAAGTGAGAAATCTCGAAGCCGTCGAACTTCTCCTCGAGACGTCAAACCTCGGCGCAATACGCGGCCATCTTCGGGTTAACGCAGTTTGATTCGTTACGAACCTGATTCACGACGAGTTGCGAATCCCCGAAGACCTCCAGCCTCTTGACGCCGAGCTCGATCGCGGCTTTGACGCCGTTGACCAGAGCCTCGTACTCGGCGACGTTGTGTGAGGCTGGGAAGTTGAGTCGGACGGTGTATCTCATCCGCACTCTGAGTGGCGAGACGAGTACCCATCCTCCCTCGGCTCCCTTTTTCGTGAGGGAACCGTCAAAGTACATCTTCCAGCACTCCCGATCGACCGGAGCGGCCGGGAGCTGGACCTCGGTCCACTCGGCGATGAACTCCGTGAGTGCGTGGGACTTGATCACTGTCTGAGGGACGAACTCGAGGTCTTACCCCATGAGCTCGATCGCCCATTTCGCAATCTTGTTAGACGACTCCTTGTTTATGAGGACTTTGCCCAGAGGAAAGGAGGTCACGACGGACACGTGGTGGGCGTCGAAGTAATGGCGCAGCTTGCGCCTAGTGATAACGACCGCATAGATCATCTTGTGGATCTGGATCCAGCGCGTTTTGGTGTCGGAAAGGACCTCGCTTATGAAGTACATAGGCCGTTGAACCCTGAGCGCGTGCCCGGGTTCGTTTTGTTCCACAACCAGTGCCGTGCTCACCATGTGCGTCGTGGCAGATATGTAGAGCAAAAGCGTCTCCCCCGGGGTCGGAGCGGTCAGGATAGGTGGCTTGGTGAGCGCGGACTTGAGGTCATCCAGCGCTGTTTGAGCCTCCGTTGTCCATTCAAAGTAATCGGATTTCTTCAGGAGACGATATAGAGGTAAACCTCGCTCGCCGAATCGTGAGATGAATCGGCTCAGCGCCGCAAGGCAGCCCATGACACGCTGGACTCCCTTGACGTTTTGGATTGGTCCCATCTTGAAAATGGCGTCAATCTTGTCGGGATTCGCCTCGATACCTCGCTCGGACACACAGAATCCGAGCAACATGCCCTTGGGAACGCCGAAGATGCATTTCTCCGGGTTCAGCTTGACTCCGTTCGCCCTTAATCTGTCGAAGACTTGGGCGAGGTCGGAAACTAGCTGGTCGGTGTGTTTGGACTTGACTACGATGTCGTCCACATACGTCTCTATGACCTCACCGATGAGGTCTCTGAAGCATTTAGTCATGCATCGCTGGTACGTCGCCCCGGCGTTTTTGAGTCCGAAGAGCATGGTGACGTAGCAGTATGCATCGAAAGGAGTTAAGAAGGATGTTGCGAGTTGATCCGACTCTTTCATCGGGATTTGGTGGTAGCCCGAGTAAGCGTCGAGAAAACAGAGGGTTTCGCACCCCGCTGTCGAGTCTACAATCTGGTCGATGCGCGGCAAACGAAAAGGATCCTTTGGGCATGCCTTATTGAGATTCGTATAGTCAACACACATTCTCCATTTACCGTTCTTCTTACGAACAAGTACAGGATTAGCTAGCCAATCAGGGTGATACACTTCCTTAATAAAGCATGCTGCTAAGAGTTTAGCTATTTCCTCACCGATGGCCTTGTGCTTTTCCTTGTCGAAGTGGCGGAGATGTTGCTTGATGGGCCGAGAGCCCGGCTTGATGCAGAGGGAGTGCTCGGCGACCTCCCGAGGAATGCCCGGCATGTCGGAAGGCTTCCACGCGAAGATGTCCTGGTTGGCACGGAGGAAGTCGGCGAGCGTGCTTTCCTATTTGTCGGAGAGCTTGGCCCCAATCAGCACCACCTTGCTGTTGGGGTCGGAAGGGTTGAGCGGGATCGACTTGGTGTCGTGGTCGGGGTCGAAAGAGCATGTCGTCTTCTTCGTGTCCTGCGCGTCACTTTCCTCCACCTGATTCACGGTCGGCAGCTCCTCCTTGTGGGCCAGTGCGGCGGCGAGGTTGCAGTTTTTGAGGTCGACCTCATACGCCCTCTGTATGGAGGTGCTGACGGTGATGACTCCTTTGGGCCCCGGCATCTTGAGCTTGAGGAAGGTGTAGTTCGGGACGGCCATGAACTTCGCGTAGCACGGCCGACCTAGAACGGCATGATACGCGCCCGGGAAATCCGCCACCTCGAAGGTGAGGGTCCCGGTGCAGAAGTTCTCGGGCGTGCCGAAGGTAACGGGCAGGTCGATCTGCCTGAGTGGCACCACTTGCTTTCCCGGGACAATCCCGTGGAACGGAGCCCCCGTGGGTCGGACTCTCTTGCGGTCGATCCCCATGGCGTCGAGGGTCTCGGCGTACAGGATGTTGAGGCCGCTACCCCCGTCCATGAGCACCTTGGTGAGCCTCGTTGACGCAACGATGGGGTCGACGACAAGTGGGTAGCGTCCAGGCCGATGGACTCGGTCGGGATGGTCGGAGAGGTCGAAGGTGACCGCAGTGTTTGACCACTTGAGGAACTCCGGGGCCACCGGCTCTATAGCGTACACCTCCCGGCGCTCCACCTTCTGCCGGCGCTTGGGCAGGCAAGAGTCTAGTCCACCAAAAATCATAAGGACCGCGTTGGTCTCGGGGAATGGACCTTCTCGCTCCCCGTCGCCTTCTCCTCCCATGGGGTCGGACGACTTCGCGTCGTGCCTCTTGGGTGTCCCGGTGAGGAACTTGCGCATGAGGCCATAATCCTTGTACAAATGCTTGACGGGGAACGGATGATTTGGGCAAGGTCCCTCAAGTAACTTCTCGAAGTGGTCGGGCGTCGCCTCGTTGGTGGCCTTCGGCTTGGGCTTGCGCTCAACGGCCGCCACGAGGGATGCCTCCTGCCATAGGAGGTTGCCCTTCTCCTTCTTCTTCTTCTTTCCCGACTGGACAGGCGGGCTCGCTGCGCCAGCCGCGTCCGTCCTCTTGGCCTTTCCAGCCGGGCGCTCGAAGAGAGCTCCGACTGCATCCTCCCCGGAGGCGTGACTGGTGGCGATGTCCAGCAGTTCCTTGGTGGTCGAGGGGCACTTGCGCCCCAACTTGTGGACCAGCAACTTGTTCCTGGTTCCGGTCAGGAACGCGCTGATGGCGTCAACGTCGACGACGTTGGGGAGGGAATTGCGCATCCTGGAAAAGCGCCGAATGTACTCTCGCAGTGACTCGTCGGGCTTTTGCTTGCAGCTGCGGAGGTCCCTTGGAAGTTTCCTTCGAAGATCTCCCTGAGATCCGCCCAACATTGGATGCACCATGTCTGGAGGTGCTACAACCATGCGCGGGTGGAGTTGGCGAGGTAGAGTGGCAGATTGCGGATGATGAACAGGTCGTCGTCCGCGCCACCGGCTTGGCAGGCCAGCCGGTAGTCTTCCAGCCACGTGGCCGGATTCGAGTCGCCGGAGTATTTGGTGATGTTGCTCGGCGCACGGTTCCGCTGGGGGATCGGCGTGCGCAAGATGTCTTCACCGAATGCCCGGGAAACTGCAGGCAGCGGGCCCGGGCTCCGGTCCTCCTTGGGGTCGTACCGGCTTCCGCGACGTGCGGAGTAACCATGGTTGACCGGACGGGGTTGCCAGTCGTCTCCTTGTGCGCGTCGTCGCGCTTCGAGCACCACACGAGCATCCTTGATGTTGCCGATGCGCCGGTGGATGGGCGGTAGGTTCCGCCCTCCCGCAGGTGGGGTCTGCTGGACCGAGGCCTCGCTGTTGCAGTCACTCGTGGCGGGCGCGCCGGAGCTACGCCCCCGTCGCCAAGACAGGGAGCTCTCGGCCTGCTGGTCCATCGCAAGTCAGAGAAGGCTCTCGAGTTCTTTCCGGTCGTGCCGCTCCTCCGGGGTCGTCGGCGGCTGCATCCTTCGCAGGAGAGCCGTCACCGCGGCAATGTTCTGGCTCGCCCGCGGAAAGCGTGGGAGATCCCCTCCTGCGTCATCGACGATCTGTTGCTGAACTTGCCGCGCCCTGGCTTGCGCCTGGTTCCGGCGTTGCGTCAACTCCCGCCTGATGACTTCGCGCTCCAGTCGCAGGAGTCGTTCGTGGTCCTGCAGCTCCCGCTCTCGGGCGAGGAGCTGGCGGACGTCGTGGTCATGCGCGGCCGCGGCGTTTGCCTCGGCCATAACGACGTCACGGTTCGCCTCCGCGGCGCCTGTTGGGGCCAGCAGGGCTTGGTGTGGGACGTGCTGAATCCTAGCTGGGTCGACGAGGACCGGCGGAGGTTGGTCTCCCACCGGGTCGACGTTGTTCTCGTCGCCGTTCTCCTCGTCCTCACCGTCCTCCAAGTCCTCGACGTGGCCCTCGGCGCTACCGACCATGCAGCATTCTCGTGCCGGGTCGTAGCCCCCGAAATCGAAACATTCGTCGAGGAGGTCGGAATCGGAGTCGGAGTCGGTGCTAGTGTCAGAGCGAAGGGCGCGAGCCCCGGGCCACCCCTCAACCGCAGCGGGAAGAGGGAGTGAAATGGCCGGGTCGCGTCGCATCGCTTCAGCCATGGGCGGACCCGCCCACGCCGCCGACGGGAGGCGGCGGGCGAGCTCAAGCTCGAACTGGTCCGCGGCGTTGCGGAGTCCATGAGGCAGAGGGACGCCCTGCCGCCAGAAGTCGGATTCAGGCGGGAGGTGTGCCCACCCTTCGAGCTGCACCAGGATGTTCGCCAGCGCGTAGAAAACGCGCCGGCACTCGGATACACGTGGTTCCAAGCCAAGATACGCCTTGATGCGGCATGGGAGGCCGATGTGGCCCCGTTCGCGGGGGACGACAGCGTTCGCATTCACCATCCCAAGCGCAGAGGGCGGTGACCGCGTCCGCGCCACCTGCAGAGACGGTGGGTCGCGGGGACGGTTGGTGTCGAACCGTGGCGCACCCCGAGGGCGCCCATCAGCTTGGGGCGTGGGCATGAGATGGGTGGTGATCCGCTGGTCGAGCCACTGATTTTTCGGCATGAACACAAGTGCTCAAACTCTCGCAAGTATTGATACGGATTTTCATTTTTTAAGACCAGAGAAGGATAGGTATTTTTTATCAACGAAATAAAACTGGGGCGAAGATCATAGCTAGATGAAAGAATTTGAAGCTACGATGGTGGTGGCTCTAAGATCTTGCCCCATGGAGTAGAAAAGGATTGTAGTGTAGGTTGTGACTCCATGAAGTATTTTTGTAAATTTTTGAAGTAAGAAAGTAAAAACAAACGATAAATGAAAGATAGATCGCGAGGGCAAACCTGGTTCGTAGCAGAGTTAGCAACCGTTCCTCGGCAACGGCGCCAGAAATGCTTGTTGACACTTCTTACGGTCACACATAATTCCGCAAGCACACGGAGTATCATTGGAGCACTTCACCCGAGAGTATTCCAAGGTATCGTATTTGTTTTCCCCAAGGAACGGATGTAGCTTGCTACAAGATAGGTTTTGTCCAAGGACAAAGAGACACAACAAGATACCACGGGTATAGAGAGGATAAACTAGGGTTTGGTTGTTCAGGATAGTACAGATCAGGTTCTACTTGCTTACTTCGGGCACTGGTTTAGGCTTGGTCTGCCAAGCCACGCCAGCCTGTAGCTCTACGACGTACCCGAACGTGGAGGATTACGAAAGGACGGACAGGGCTGTCACCACCTGCCGCCTACCTCTACAAACCGTGGAGCACGCGGCAAACACAGGTAACCTCTAGCCAAGACACCACGTCTATGCCAGCGACTACTACTCTAACCTCGATCTCAAACCAACTTGGAAGATTAGAGCACCCTTTGCGGAGCGATGATCCCGTAAGCAAGTATAGCAAGATCTAAATACTATAAACAAAACAACCAGCCTAAGGATATCATGAATACTTACTTGAGAAATAGATCTAGTGTAATGAACGATCAACGAACGATGAACGAACGACGAACGACCAAGAACGAACGACGAACGACGAACGAACTATGAACGAACGATGAACTATTCCACAAGGAGGTATCCATCAAGGTACAAGATTGGAGCTAGATCCCCATAAAGAGGGGGCTGCCCCTCTCTTCTATCCTACTCTCTCCCTAATACTACATCTTGTGTCTTCTCATCTATCTCTCTTGTGGTTCATCTCTGTGGGATGATTCTCATTGTTTGATGTCCTCCAGGGGGAGGGGGTACCCCTTTATTTATAGACCTGGAGGGTCGGTAACTTTCAGGCGGTTCCAGAGGTCGGTGGCATTGATTGCAGGTGGAACCGACCTCCAGAGGTCGGTTGTGAACCGCCATAGGAAGATGGGCCGGGGGGGCCTTCCTGGCAGGTCGGCCGACCTGGCCAGAGGGGTCGGCCGACCTGGCCTGGGCCCCGCTGGGCCTGGTCTTCCTCTAGTCCACTTCTCTGGTAGTCTTCACTGCTGATCCACTTGCGTTGTGTTGACTTGGGTCTTTATTTGTGGATTTTGGGCTTTTGGAGTGAGGTCTTTAGTTCGGGGAAAATCCGACGGAGGTAGAGTCCATGGTTGGTGTGCTCTTTTCCCCATTTTCATATGGATTGCATCTGCACTTTTAAATACACCAAGACTAGTGGAAAAGATTAGTAATAAACCCTATGTCTACTCTTGGTGTTGGATTTTAGGTGTAAAGTGCAAGTAGTTGACGGTAAAAGATATGCTATAAGGACCGTCAACAGACGGTCAGGGGTCCCCTCCCGAAGAGGGGTGGGTAGTCCTGCATCAGCTGCAGGCGGCCGGTGTAGTCGGCCTCGAACTCCAGGCTTCTGAAGCGGATGACCTGGTGCGGAGGGAAGAGCGAGCCGTCCTGCGGTGCGGCCCGCGAGCGCCGTTCGTCGACGATGCAGCCAGCATCGAAGGCGGCGAGAATCGCAACCGTAACGCGCAGAGGTCCCCTACCTGGCGCGCCAACTGTCGGCATTGAGGAATCTGGCCGACGAGTGAATTTAGACTACGCGCTATAGTTGATTGAAGGGAATATGGAAGACACAAGAGATTATACTGGTTCGGGCGATCGAAGCCCTACGTCCAGTGAGTTGGTTCGGTTCGTGTTGCTCGTAGTAGGGATTACAAGCTCTTGCGAGAGAGGGAGAAGCTCCCAAGTCTCTGAGTGTTCGTGGAGTTCGTCCTTGCGTGCGTCGCAAGGCCGAAGCGAGTGTGTGTGTGTGTGTGATGAGAGAGTCAGAATGCGGTCCCCCAGCCGCGAGTCAAGCTCTCCCTTTTATCTGTCAAGGGAAAGTTGACTGTACAAGGATAGATGAAAGAAGAAAAAGAAAGAAAAGGGAATTGGTAGATAGCTCGATGTAGGTGGGGGGCCCTGCAGGGAAGGGCGCGTCCGTCCTCGACGCCATCTCCTCCGGGCGTGGGCGGCGACGGCTGCTACAGCTCAACTACGGCGGGGTTGTCCGTGTCCTGTTTGAGCACTGTGCGACCCTGTTCATATACGGCCCGCACTGTTACCGCGTGGCGAGGCGGCTTGACCGCTGTCAACCGTCCCTACGAGACGTGCGGGGCTTGCGGTTCACGTCTTCGGACAGCGCCGAAGGACGCCCACTTGCGGCCATTTAATGCGCTCCACCGGCCAAGCTCCGACTTCGGTAGTCCGACCCCTTTGGTCGGAGGCCGGGGTCGGGCGTCCGGGGTCGGCCGAGGCGGAGTTGTTCCCCGACCCCCGGGGGTCGGGAGTTCGGTCGAGGAGTCGGGCCTTTCTTTGCCCGTGCGGCCTCTCCGGTCGCGGGCCGCGTCACGCATCGTGGGCTGGGCTTTGACCTTGGTGTCCACGGAGACGACCACGGCCTCTGGCCCAGTCCTTAGTCATTTGGGCGTGATTGCGAGGTTATGTGGGTAATCGCGGGTACCTAATTTTTGGTACCCGACAGTAGTTGCCAGTATCAAATGGCTATGAGTCTGGCCGAACCAAACAAGCGGCTTTCCTGGTTGAGCTATGCTTAACCAATAAATAATTGTTTAGATTGGAGCTTTTCAAAAAGATATTTTTGAGAGCTAACTGCATAAGTGGATTTCTTAAAAGATGTCGTTAGGACATTTAATGAAATTGCTAATCTTACACTTAAAAATAATTAGAACAACACCTCATAAAGTCAACAAAAGCTCCTCAAACATTCTTTTATTTAACTTCTGATTTAGAAATTAATAGTCATGGTTAACTTTTTAGAAAAAAAAAATAAAAGCCCACCTACATCTTATGGGATATCCACCTGCAAAGCCTTTCATTATAGTCTAACACCTAACCATTGGCAAGCCCCGAAAAGAACTCAACATGGTCTACCATAACTGAATATGATTAATCTAGAGTGAATAGCACATATATCACAATCCCTAAACTTCGTCAACTTTTAATACAACCCCCTTTCATTCAAAAAAAAAAATCTTTATTATGTAGGGGTACATTGAAAGAGACTTATTGTTCATAATTGTGTAATCTTGATTTAGAAGAAAGAAATCGCCGTACTGTTCATCTTTGTATCAACTTACAGAAATAAGATATATTTTGAAGAGAATTTTTTATTACCTTAAAAGACCCCATCGTTCCACTTCCAACCAGGGATTACAAAACCGATGGAAAACTATTTTCGCGGGAAAAAAAAGGACGGTCTGGTTCCATTGGCACTACAGCTAGGTACACCTCTGAACAAAATCGTTCATATTCTCCTATCGAGTTCTTGATCGTTTGTGTTGGCACCAGATTTGTAGCAGAGGAATTTGTATGATCTTTTAACTGTCCAGTTCAGATTTTGGTAGTTACCAAGCTCTGAGTTATTTGGTTAGGAGATTCTTCTTCTTCTACATTTCTTGCTCTTGTCCAGGTAGTTTGAACAGCTCCGACTAAATTAGGATGGACAAAGTGAAAACAGAACTTGTAAAGAATGTTATGCATTTCCTTACGTTGCGTGATATTTTTTCTGTTGTGATATATTAGATCAAAGGAGGAATTTGACGGTGATATTGTTCATATTGCAGCAGCTTTGGAGTGAAAGAAGATGAGACGGGCAGCACAATGATACCATGTTGCCATCGTAAACGAATCCGTGAAAATGGAAGATATGATGTTCTATTTGAAGACCTTCCAAATGTATGTTGATTCTCTTTTCACTTAGATCTTTGAGTATGATTAAATTCGTCACCATGACAGTTTTCGCTGCTTGCTGCAGGATACGTTGTGCATTATACTTTCAAAATTAAATCTGAAAGAGGCCGGAAGGACTAGCGTTCTCTCAAGCAAATGGACAAATATGTGGATGATTTGCCCTAGACTAAGATTTGTTGACAGTGAAATACGTGGCAAATACGTGTCCCGAAAACAGCAGACTCAAAAGTTCATTGAGAATGTAAATGCGGTATTGGCGCTGCAACAAGGCAAGGTGGTTGAAACTCTTGAGATCAAAATTGAATATAAAGACAGGGTGTTGTTAGATCATCTCGGCAATTGGGTCAGTTTTGCAGCAGCATTGCGGACAAAGAATCTAGCTCTCGATTTGGCGCCAAAGAAATTTGCACACCGCACTGGTCGGTACGTATTCCCCTTCGAACTTCTTGATGGAGCAACCATGTCACGTCTGGAACAAATTCAGTTAAGCTTTGTATTTTTGAAACTCCCGTCTGAGTTTAGTGGTTTCCCGAAGCTCAAGAAGCTTGACCTGCACCTAGTGGAGGGCACTACAAAATACCTTCAAAACATGTTGTCAGGTTGTTCTAATCTTGAGTGGCTGAGTATGGTTAGATGCAGTCTGAAAGAAGAGTTGATTGTTGATTGTCCTATGTCTGAACTTTTATACTTGCATGTCTCACACTGCGAGATGACAAAGATGGAACTACAAGCCCCAAAGCTCAGGACTTTTATATGAGTAAATTTCAGAAAACTACAACTATTTGCATCTTTGTATCACAAAACTGCTACTTTTGAAGTGTATTTCACAAAACTACAACTATTTCAACCTTAGTAACATAAACCTACAACTTTTATAGCATAGTCCCACCTGTCATTCACACAAGTGCCATATAGCCTGGCCCTACTTGTCAATCACACATGTGACACAAAAGTGTAGTTTCTTGTTACTAGGGGTCAAAATAGTTGTAGTTTTGTGAAATAGACTTTAAAAGTTGTAGTTTTGTGATACAAAGGTGCAAATAGTTGTATGTTTGTGAAATTTACTCCTTTTATATACAAAGGAGTACTGCAGCTGCCTGTTTACCTCGGTCAAGTACAGGAACTGGAAGTTGCCGATATTTGTTTAACTTGTTTTATTACTTTGGAATATGCCCTCACTGCTCTTCCTGAAGTGCTTAAAAGCGTGCAAAGTCTGACTCTGGATGTTCCGCTTCAACTACCGGTTTGTTTTTCGAATTCTTTTAAAAATTTGAAGATTTGTATTCTCTTGGCATGACTCATGGTTTGAATTCTATATTTCAGTCGCCTGGGCTGATGGAAAATCCGTACCAGTTTTGTCAGTTGAAGAATTTAAAGTTATTGTTGCTTCACTCCTCTGAAGATGTGGACAATATTCTCTCTTTGGCATATTTTCTGAGGGCTGCCCCCCTTCTTGAAGAGCTGGAGATCCATGTAAGTACTTTTAGGTTTTAGTTTTCACTAATAGAGATGTTTAGCCTTTATGCATCTTTTGTTTCACCTCGCAACAATACTTCCAAGATGTCATGTACATTGGGTTGCCTGACTCCTCATGTTTCGTATTTCTATGCACATCCATCAACATTGCCATTTCTGCATTTATTTTTATGAAGGACTAATATTCCAGCCTTTTGCATACCGTGATGCATACAGCCCATCTGCATTTTTTGGTTCGTATTCTTATTTTATCTGGCATTAACCTGCCATGTCTTTATAGGTGCTGATAATAATATCCTTTTACTCCAACTTTTGCAGTTCAACTTTTCTCGTTACATAAAGGCGAAAAGATGGCATGACAGGAGCCTGCTAAAATGTCAATATAAACATCTGAGGTGCATTCGCATTACAGGGTTCAAAGGGATCAGAGGACAAGCTGAATTTCTTGCCCACACAGTGGAAAATGCACATGCTCTTGAGGTCTTAACCATAGAAACAACGAACAAAATAGGCCCTCCTCCCAATCGCGCCGACCACTTTGGCGGTCGTATCGCTAAAAGCTGCCTTGAAGGGAAACTTTCACCCAAGACGTCGCTTCACATATTAACTGGTTGAGCTAGATTTGTCAGAGGTATATACTGCGAGAGTGTGCCAGGCCGTGGTCTTGTGTATGAAGAACGGTTTTGTGTTGCTGAGACACAGTTGTCTATGCAACTGTCTGCTTCTTCATACAGTAGAACATATATCACACTCTTCTTTTTTTGTATAGAAATTAGATTTAAGGTCTTATGTGCAATGTGACGTGGTTTGACCTTTGGCTTCATTTTCAACAACCTCTCTTCTCTATTGTTTTCCTTGATAAATGTCAGATATGAGGCACTCTTCTGAATGTCTTCCTTTTTTTATAAAAAAAAAACTCGCTTCTCAAGATTGTTATTCAGTCCAAAATATTGCTTCAAGTGTTCTTATCGAGTGACGCTCCCTTGTTTGCTCATTCCTTTATGCTCACAATGCAAACAATACCATAATTCCTTCCGATATTGTTATACCAGTTGCCCTCCCGTAGCCAAATAGTAGTACTTCTTTTTGCAACAAGAATGTACTAGCTTTTAGATAGACAGATTGGAAATATGCAGCGCCAGGGGAAGCCATACTGATACTGGTGTCCATGGCTCGTACGTAAGTTGGTCGTTCATTTTAGAAGGGAAGAGCAGTAAACAACTCATAACTGTTTGTAGTTCCTGCTGCAGAGGAACTTGTATGATATGATCTTTTAACGGTTCTTTTTTTTTAACGGTTCGGTTCAGAGAGAATAAGCTAAATGATTTTGACTTTACTTTTTTTTTATTCTGAAATCACCTTCAACAGCTAGGACTCCTGTGAAATAATTGGTTAGATACATTGACTTTCTATTCAAAATAAAATTCCTAGATCCGCTTAAAAAAAAACTCGCTAGGGATGGGTAACGCCAAGCTCTGAGTTATTTGGTTAGACTAGCAAAGTGCCCGTGCGTTGCAACGGATTGGCTGGGAAAGAAACACACAAATAATTTAATCGATCCTTTAAAACAAATGAATTCAAACCGTTCACATAAATGTAAAAAATAGACACATGAAAAAAAACTTCCGACTCCATAACAAAAACACATCTCCAAAGGTTCAAAAAAAAACACCTCTCCAAAATCTGCATCAGAATGTATAGTTTTGGCAATTTATCCATAATTTATTTTTCTACAAGTGAAAATGGAACATAGCCACTCCACCATTCTTTATTTGAAAAGGAACGTCATGAACTCATGATCATTGAGTTACAAGCCTAGCGAGCACCGACCAGTAAATGAATTTCTGTTGCTACCATCAATTTAATCTTGGGGACATATATGCTAAATCATCAGTCTTACAGAAATGCATATTTTATTTAATTCAGCTGAGTTCCAACTTAGCTAACGTAAAACTTGAACTAATGATGTAACCATGGTCATTAACTTTACCATGTCGTTTAAAACCTTTTTTTTTAGACCATGTCGTTTAAAACCTAATGATGTAACTTTATCCTGCATGTAGAACCTCCTGTTATCTTGCAAAGTTGAGATATAATGCTAAGAAATATAAATTCATGACAGGCTACAACTGCAACTGACAAAGAGTTTTTTTTTTTTAAGAAAAGCAGAGAAAAACGAACATCACACGACGGTAACTGAATGATGAACTCTGGCTTTCAGAGCACTGCAGTGCCTATAGACTGGTTGGTAGACTGGCAAAAGCACCACTGGTACTCTGCGGAAGCAAGTAAATTCATCACCCAAAAGAGATCAGAAATCCTATAGTCTCCTCTCCCATTACTTTTGCTTAGTGAGAAGAAAGAGAAGCATATCTTCATCTACAACGATTCAGTATTCTGTACAAAAAAAGAATAAGACGCAGGTACGAAATTGCATAGCAGTGAACAAAAGCCATTAACACTCGAAATATTCCTAACTGCTCATGAATATATGCACCTTTCATGATTAAGAAACAAGTAATATGAAACAAAATTCTTCAACAATCTATGCCTGGTACTCGAGTATATCAGATACAGTTTATTCCACATAAGAATTTCAACCATATAAAAGGGGCGGATGATTAGAACATGGCAAATTCACTGCTCTTCTTGTTGCTTAGTAGAATGGGTGATTGAGCGTGGCAATTTGAACGCATATGCACTGATAATAGACGGAGAGGCGTGGCTGCTCCAGTCTTTAAGGACGATGACACATACTACAGATCAAACGATGCAACAGCCGCAACCGTCGTGGATTAGGGCTCTCAAAAACAAGGCAACAATACGCACGGAAACAAATCAGGAACCTACCCAGCTTGATTTCATACGGGAACGAACCGCTCGATCTCTTCCGAGAGAAACGCAAAGGAGAAGGAAAGGCGTGCGGGCCGGTTGAGGTCGGTTTTGATTAACGAAAAAGTCAGTTTCTGTAATGGAATCGATTAGATTACGGAGGCAGAGGCTAAAAATCATGGGCGGACGCACGGTGACGAGGAGTAGAAAGCTTGGCAGGCCGAAAGACGAAAATTGATCTTACGACCCCGATCGTGTGGATAAGCGTGGCGCAGGGCAAAATCCTACGGTCGAAAGTGGGCAGACCTAAATTTGACAGACATGTCACGAATTACAAACTTATTAGTAAAAAACTAGCAATTTGTCCGTGCGTTGCAACGGGCAGCTATAATTTTGAACAAAATATTGAACGGGCACTACTTTTGCAGATAATATATATTAAGACAAATTTGATCTGATGTACTAAATAAAGAAGCATAAATGTTCTGTTTTTCTTAGTACATCTTTTCACTACCAATTGATTACATGTCAAGCAGTGAACTTTTAACTGCTCCTTGCAATGCTTCGTACCTCTGAAGCTAAGAACCTGAACCTGTGTGCTCAGACTTGCACCTCAACAACAGAGAAGATAAAGGTCCAGATCTGTTCAATGTCTTCTTGCCGCCGGGGTCCAGCACCGAAGCCTTGTTCAGAAGCTCAGGGCCACCCAGAGTACAGGGTTATTTGCTTCTACTGTAGTGTCATGGAAGGAAAATTCCTAAGACATTCTTGCCGCACCTGCACCTCTTCAAGTTTCTACAGAACCAAGACAAATTTCAAGCCTTCCTTCAATTGAAATCAGGACCGGTTCTTGCTAAAACCACCGATAAACTTGCATAAAAAACTGAGCTGCAGATGCCATACAAGTGTGAGGGCTAGAATTCAGGCCCCGTTAGTCAGCTACTGCCTATTTGCAGTCACGGACTCACGGTAGTACAGAGCTCAATGTCTGGACGAAAACGTCAGCCAAATCTTCTCTGTAACCCAGAAAAAAAAAAACAACTCTGGTGTAAAGAACGAACCTGCTCTGCTCTGCCCAGTATTGATTGGGCAACACAATTCAATAAAGAACGGAAAAGAGGTGTGTGCTTCCTAACTTGCTTCGGCTCTCAAATTGGACGAGCTTGTTGTAGATGAGGCGCAGCCAAGCGGCTCAGAAGACGTCGGTGACGCCAACCTGCACCATCGCATGCGCCTTCGGTAGACTCTCCAGTCGTGCGCTCCTAGGCTGGACTCTCGTCGTCTGCCCACCGTCGTGCTACCTTCCCTGCCTGCTGCTGAACCCGCTCCAACTTGTCGCCAGGCCGGTGCCTCGCCCGCTCGCCGCCGCACTCCATGCTAGGACGATAGAGAACGCGTGGGTATGAACGGGTGCCTTTCACGTACGGGAACCAGGAGAGGCCATTGTTTCTCTCGGCTCGGAGCTCATTGGGAGCTCTCTTGGGTTTTTTTATGAAAGGAGAGGGAGGAAATTCATGGCAGATGAAGTCATTGTAGAATAGTCGATGCAGACGACGAATCGTGGTACAGTCAGGCTCCAATTGAGAATAGGGGCAGGGGACGAAGTAGAGGTGGAGGCGGAACCACGAGAAGGCGGAGTCGGAGGCAGGCCGAGGGACGAAACAAAAACCATGACGATTGAAGCGAAGGCGAACTCACGGTGCGGGGCAGATTACTCAGATCGTGCGGCCATCGCGGTAGAAAGGAAAAATCCTACGGTCCAAAGTAGGCAGACCTAAAACCAGCAAACATGTCACGCATTACAAACTTATTAGTATTAGATAGATAGATTAGATAGATATATATATATATAGAAGATTCTGCAGACATTTTTGTTCTTCTTCAACATTCCTTTCTCAAGTCCTAGTAGTTTGAACGTGTCCTGGTAGTTTGAACGTGTTGCGAAACTTGTATAGATACCTCAATTTGCTTCCAATTTTGTATTCCTGACTTGGCCGTCAAGGCTTATACATCGTACCGGCTATTGGACTATTAATAGGCACGCTCTCCTTCCGCTCATGCGGCGCTTACGCAAGTACTATAACGAATCCGGGGCTAGGTCCAACCCTAGCCGCCGCCGGTTCTTCATCCGTACTCGTGCTCCCTTCCGCTGCAAACTCTCCATCGCGCCTCAGGTCGGTTCCTCAGAACTCCACCTCCGCCTCCACCGCGAAGTGAAAACTGAACTTATAACGAATGCGGCCTGCGTTATGTTTCTGCTGTTGTGATATATTACATCAATGGAGAAATTTGAGAGTGATATTTTTCATCGCAGCACCTTTTTTTGGAGTGAAAAAGCACGAGACGGACAGCGCAATGGTACCAGTTCATTGCCATCGTAAGCGAATCCGTGATAACGGAAGATACGATGTTCTATTTGAAGATCTTCCAAATGTATGTTCTCTATTTTCACTCAGATGTTTGAGTATGATTAAATTCGTGAACACAACAGTTTCTGTCTCTTGCTGCAGGATACGTTAAGCATCATACTTTCGAAATTAAGTCTGAAAGAGGCCGTAAGGACTAGTATTCTCTCAAGCAAATGGACAAATATGTGGTTGATTTGCCCTAGACTAAGATTTGTTGGCAGTGAAAAGTGTGGCAAATACGCGCCCCGGAAGAAACAGCAGGCTCAAAAGTTCACTGAGAATGTAAATGCGGTACTGGCGCTGCAACAAGGCAAGGTGGCTGAAACTCTTGAGATCAAATATGAATTTGAAAACAGAGTGTCGTCTGATCATCTCGACAATTGGGTCAGTTTTGCAGCAGCATCACGGACAACGAATCAAGCTCTCCATTTGGCGCCAAAGAATTGTACAAGCTGCGTTGCTATGTACATATTCCCCATCGAACTTGATGGATCAGCCATGTCCCGTCTGGAACAAATTCAGTTAAGCTTTGTATATTTGGGACCACCGTCCGAGTTTAGTGGTTTCCCGAACCTCAAAAAGCTTGACCTGCACCTAGTGAGGGGCCCTACAAACTACCTTCAAAATATGTTGTCAGGTTGTTCTAATCTTGAGTGGCTGAGTATGGTTAGATGCAGTCTGAAAGATGGGTTGACTGTTGATCGTCCGATGTCTCACCTGCTATACTTGCATGTCTCACACTGCGAGGTGAGAGTGATTGAACTAGATGTCCCAAAGCTCAGGACTTTTATATACAAAGGAGGGCGGCTGCCTGTTATTGTTGACCTAGGTCAACCACAGGAACTGAAAGTTGCTGATATTTATTTAGAGTATTCTAATATTACTTTGGACGATGCCCTCACTGATCTTCCTGAAGAGCTTGAAAGCGTGCAAAGTCTGACTCTGGATGCTTCGGTTCAACTAACGGTTTGTTTTTCGAGTTCTTTGTAACTCAGAAAAAGTCGTGTATTTTCCTTTTCCATGACTCATGGTTTGGTTTCTAAATTTCAGTTGCCTGAGCGGATGGAAAATTGGTACCAGTTTTGTCAGCTGAAGCATTTAAAGTTGTTGCTGCCTGATCTTTCTGAAGATAGGGACAATTGTCTCTTTTTGGCATATTTTCTGAAGGCTGCCCCTCTTATCGAAGAGCTGGAGATCCATGTAAGTACTTTTAGACTTTAACTTTCTCTAATAGAGATGTTTAGCCTTTAAGCGCCTTATGATTTACTGGCAACAATACTCTTCCAAGATGTACATTGTGCTGCCTGACTCCTCGTTTCCACGTCCATCAACATTGTCACTTCTGCCCCAAAAAAAAAGAAGAAAAAAAAGAGGTTCATTTTCTTATTTTTATCTGGAATTAACCTGCCATGTTCTTTTAGATGCTGATAATATCATCATTTTACTCCAACTTTTGCAGTTCAACATTTCTCACTACAGAAAGGCAGATATAAGGCATGACACGAGCATGCGAAACTGTCAATATAAACATCTGAGGTGCATGCGCATTACAGGATTCGAAGGGATCGGAGGCCAAGCTGAATTTCTAGCCCACACGGTGGAAAATGCACCTGCTCTTGAGGTCTTAACCATAGAAACAGCTAGCCAAATAAATCCTCTCCCCGAACGGGCTGACCACTCTGGTGCTCGTGTCGCGGAAAGCTGCCTTGAAGGGAAACTTTCACCCAAGACGACGCTTCGCATATTTACTACTCCTAATTGAGCTCGATTTGTCAGAGTTATACTCCCTCCGTCCAAGAATATAGTGTACATCTAGTTTTGTCCTAAGTCAAATTTTTTGGACTTTGACCAACAACATCTAGCAATTTTTTGGAGTATATGGCGAGTATAGCGAACGGTATGGTGTCGTTAAACTAGCTAGAGTTGCGCAACTGTCCGCTTGTTCATAGAACTTGTACTCATTCTTCTTCTTCTTTCTGTATAGAAATTATATCCGAGGTCTTATGTTATGTGCAATGCAACGTGGTTTCACCTTTGGCTTCATTTCCACAGTGTCTCTTGTATATTGTTTTCCTTGATAAATGTCAGATATATATGGTTGCCTTCCCGTAGCCAAATACTATACTCCTTTTTGCCACAATTCTTTTCTCTACTGCTGTTGGTAGCTTGATTGGAAAGCCATGGCGCCATACTGGTGTCCGTGGCTCGTACGTAATTTGGTCGTTCATTTGAGAAAGAGCAGCAAACAAGGCAGTCTGCTCCCAAGATCAAGAGCCTTGTTGCCAGATGATCCGTTAGAGCATGCCCAATAATTGACTTTATAGCCGGACATATCATCCCAAGCTGAGGTGGAAGAAAAAGAAAAGGAAAAGATTCCTCACTCGACGCCGGCAGTCGCGCCGAGCGCGTCGCCCCCTGCGCGCCTGTGCTGTGTCAGATTGCTCTCTTGCCTACGCGGTTTGCAAGCCTGTTCACTTTCTTCCATGTTTTTGTGCAGTCAAACAAACTGTCAAGTTGTTGTATGACTCCGGCTACAAACTTAGACTCTGAAATGACATTACCCGACTACAAGTCAAGGTTATTAAACCTGCTCTTACACGGTTTCACTAGCAAGTAAGCTGCTCACAACAGCCTTGCCAGATGATCCGTAACACGGTTGTACAGTGTGAAAAGGGTTGTGGCGTCCGACAAAGGCACAAAGCCCGTCGGCACGGCGCTGTTGCTTTGTTGTGCGTACACGTTACGGTCTTGCAGAGTGTATGTGGGAGTACTACTACTACTGCACTGCTGGTGGTGAACGCGTCGTGCCAAGGAAGCAGCGAGCATCTGCCAACCTAACCCCGTCACGCTGACCGACCAAGTGACCACTGTTTTGCTGCGGCGCTCCTGGCCCTCCCGCTGGTGCGCGTGGTGGTGGCCCTTGCGCCTTGGGTAGGCAGCTCTCTCTCACTCGTTCTTCCCCCTTTCAAAGACCAGTCCGGGTGCGCAGCGCAGGCAGGCCGGCTCATCTCATCACCCACGCGCGCGCTGCAGTGCAGGTCGCCAGACACAGCCCCTCGGCGCCTGCGCAGCTGCTGCCCTGTGCCTGCTCCCGCTGCAGGACGCGGCAGCGCACGCAGATTCTGCAGCGCGCACTCTGCTCTGCGCTGCGCTGCACTGACCCGAACACTGACCGAAGTGACCCATCCTCTGCACGACTGCAGGTCCTGCTGCGCCACCACCACATCACTCGCGCTCGAATCCCCGGCCAGATCGCACGCCTGCCAGCCCCTGACACCGTCATATGCATGATGATGATACACAGCAGCACACGGCGGCCCTCCTCCCCTGACGACACGGGCACAAACCCTGGAGACGACGAGACCAGTGAGTGCTCCAGCTCCAGTTGGTATTTTTAAACTCCCCTTTCACCTCCACAGGCTTCCTCCCGACCGAACCGAGCGAGCTTGACTGAGCTGAGCTCTCGGCGCCGTCCGTCGTCCCCTCTGTCTTTCGTCCGTCGAGCTCTTCTATCCTCGTGCAGTCGTCCCTCGATCGATGATGCTGAGCAGCGGGCACACCGGCGGCGGTCGTCGGCTGTTCACGGCGTCGCAGTGGCAGGAGCTGGAGCACCAGGCGCTCATCTACAAGTACATGGCCACCGGCGCGCCCGTGCCGCACGACCTCGTCGTCCCGCTCCGCCTCGCCACCGGCGTCGACACCGTCCCCTCGCTCGCCTTCCCGCCTCAGCCGCCCTCACGTACGTACAGTACTCTGCGCTGTTTTTGATTGTTTTGTGGCTCTGGCCGGTGCTGATGGTTTATGCTGCTGTGCGGCGCTGATGGTCGTGTGTCTTCTTCAGTGGGGTACTGGGGTTGCTACGGCGCTGCGGCTGCGGCGCAGTTCGGGCGCAAGGCGGAGGACCCGGAGCCCGGGCGGTGCCGGCGGACGGACGGCAAGAAGTGGCGGTGCTCCAGGGAGGCCTACGGCGACTCCAAGTACTGCGAGAAGCACATCCACCGCGGCAAGAACCGTTCAAGAAAGCCTGTGGAAGCCACCGCCACCTCCCCCGCCGCCGCCGCTGCGTACCGCCCCTCCGCGCTCTCCATCTCGCCGCCCGCGCCCGACGCTCCCGCCTACGGCCACAGCAACCATCTCGGCGCCTCTCGGGCCGCCGGCACTCTCCAGCTCCACCTCGACGCCGGCTACCACCACCACGCGGCGCCGTCGCCGCCGCCGTCGTACCACAGGTACGCTCACCACGTGCACAACACCACCGCGGCGTCGCCGCTCTTCTCGGGCGGATACGGCTACGGGCCTTCAAGCAGGGAGGCTGCGCAGGAGGCGGAGCTGAGGCGGCAGCGCTGCCTCGCGCTCGGGGCCGACCTGAGCCTGGACAAGCCGCCGGCCACGGCCACGGAGACGGAGAAGCCGCTGCGGCGCTTCTTCGACGAGTGGCCGCGGGAGGGCAGCGGCGGCGGGAGGCCGTGGGCCGGGGCGGACGACGAGACGCAGCTTTCCATCTCCATGCCCTCGCCTTCCCCGTCCGACCTCGCCGCCGCCGCCGCATCGCGCTACCACAACGGTACGCACGCAGAAAAAATATTCAACTTTTTTTTAGCAAGGACTCCTCCTAACGCACAATCACTTTGCCCACTGATTCTCCCATGGTTCGATCTGCAGGTGAGTGAGTGATCGGTGCATTTCGCAGCTGCCTGCAACAGCGAAGCGTGTGTTCTCGTGTCACGGCAGCACGGACCGAGAGAGAAGCATGCATGAGAGACCGGAGAACCTGGACCAGTAGCAGAACTGTTTAGCTATGACTAGTGTGAAATTCCCACGACTATCATGTTGTGATCCCTGTTTCTTCCCCACTCTTTGTATCATCAGTTAGGTTTGTCGTCCACTTGTTTGTGTAACATTTCCGTTGTAGAATGTCAAGACATTTTCGTCGATGAAGGGCCACGAAAGTAAAATCCAGCCGAGGCGAGGTGACGCGTCGTCAGAATGCTGCTCCTATTCCTCGCTCTACAGCCTCGTCGTCTGGGTGGGTGCTCTTTCTGTCTGTCTGTCTTGTGATGCAAGACCTCGTCAGCACTTTTGTGTTACCCACGCACGCCTTTGATTCCTTTCCCGGATTCCCCCTCCTGCCTTTGATCGTTTGTCACATCTGCTGCGCTGAATGACTGGATTCTTCCCAAGGCACTACTGAAGCCACTGACGGACCGCAAAGCACCCAAACAAAACTCGCCTGCTTCTGCTTAACCTCACGAACGCTGCCTCGGTTAATCCCAGCAGCAGCAACCAAGCCGCGGCACATGGCTCGTTGCAAGAAGAATGGCCGCCGCTGCTCTGAAGAAGAGGCGTGAGGCGAGGCGGATCGGGATCCTCGGCAGTCGGCCTTTGTGCAGTCGCGTGTGCAGTCGTTTTATCCACCGTTCGATGCGACCAAAAGAAATCCAGCGGCTCCCAACACACTCTGCTCCTCACCCATCGTGAGCAAGGCACCAGGATGAGAGCGAGAAGAGCAGAAGAAAGCTTCTTCTTCCTTGAAATCAAGATGGGAGATGGAGTTGCGGACAGTCCGTGAGCTGCAGCATCTCTTCCATTGGTACAGCCTGCAGTGATTGGGATCGGATGAACTGATTCTTCCCCAAATTCATTTTATTCTATTTCTGAACCCTAGCCGTAAAATCGTGAAATTAGCCACATTATTCATGAGCTAGAACAAAATTGATTACATTTTTGTTTTCTACATCTCCCAACGAGTCTATTTTGATGCTCACCAACACCCATCCAGCCGGGCCTCACCGTCGGTAATCAATCTTCTCCAAGCTGTTGCTGCCTCGTTGGTGAAGAAGAACAGAGCAGGCCTTTGTTTGAGTGGAGCTGTTTTGCCAGCCGCAGGATTCGTTCTCGGCGATCGGACGGTGGACGGCCCGACTGCACGCCAGCGACTGCACGCGGTCGACTGCCGAGGATCCCAATCCGAGGCGAGACGAGACGAGGCGAATCTCACCGGCAGGCAGGCAATCTGGAGGCCGAGCGAGAGAGAGGAGGAAGCGTTCAAAACCGGCACGGACTCTGGCGCGCGCCCCCTGCACGTGAGGATCGGACGATCAAAGTCACGGCGCGCTGGCCCTTGTCCTCAGCGGCGGGGCCCCGCCTGCCTTGCGCAGACGAGGCATTATTCTACTGACACGGGTGGCGCAGGCAGGCAGGCGGCCAGGGTCGCGACACGCCTGTCTGCCCGAGCTGCAGCGGGTCGTGTTGACTGTACTGCGTGCTCCCTCCCCGTGGGAGACGTAGTACGTAGGGTACGTGTACTGACTGCTCTCTCTGGCTCGCCGCTCGTTGCTTCGCGGTGGATCGCAGGTCCAAGCGTCCAACACCACGTATGGCGTCCAAGCGTCAAGCGTCACGTATGGCGTTTCAGCTTTGAAGACGAGTAGACGACGTGTTTTTCATCGCCGCAAAGTTTCGAGGTTAACCTGTGTACTCCTCACAAAAAGCCGACTGAAACTATCGAATGGTTCTGTCGACGAACCCGCTCCCGCTTCCACGCTTTGGGGTCATCATCATCAACCTCTCTTTCCTCCGTCGACAGTGACGAGGGAGCAATTTTGTGCTCCTCCACCCTACATTTTAGCTCCCTAATCACTGTCACCTCGCCATCCATTCGTGTCCGCCTCCTCTGCAGGGTCGGTTTATTTCTCCCGAGCCATTTTTTCATTTGCGTGTATAGAAACTTCAAAACGTAAACCTCTAACCTAGTGTCATGAAAGCAAAGCAGTGAAGCGACTGAGAAGAGAAGCTGAGGAGGGTATTCAAAACAAAAACAAAATTCATGTGTTTAATGGCAACCTTGATAGTGAAGCTCAATGGGTTTGTGGGTGTGAAGGTCGCAGCCGTGACTGTGATTGGGAAGAGGTCAAGAGGAACTAAGAGGTCAGGCTGATGGCGCAAAGAAAGAAGAACGGCCATCGCAGGTCCAAGCGTCCAACACCACGTATGGCGTCCAAGCGTCCAACCCCACGTATGGCGTTTCAGCTTTGAAGACGAGTAGACGACGTACGTGTTCTTCATCGCCACAAAGTTTCGAGGTTAACCTGTGTACTCCTCACAAAGCCGACTGAAACTATCGAATAGTTCTGTCGACGAACCCGCCCCCGCTTCCACGCTTTGGGGTCATCATCATCAACCTCTCTTTCCTCCGTCGACAGTGACGAGGGAGCAATTTTGTGCTCCTCCACCCTACATTTTAGCTCCCTAATCACTGTCACCTCGCCATCCATTCGTGTCCGCCTCCTCTGCAGGGTCGGTCTATTTCTCCCGAGCCATTTTTTCATTTGCGTGTATAGAAACTTCAAAACGTAAACCTCTAACCTAGTGTCATGAAAGCAAAGCAGTGAAGCGACTGAGAAGAGGAGCTGAGGAGGGTATTCAAAACAAAAACAAAATTCATGTGTTTAATGGCAACCTTGATAGTGAAGCTCAATGGGTTTGTGGGTGTGAAGGTCGCAGCCGTGACTGTGATTGGGAAGAGGTCAAGAGGAACTAAGAGGTCAGGCTGATGGCGCAAGGAAAGAAGAACGGCCATCTTAGAATGTGCGTTGGATACAGTAAGTCCCGTTCACGAGGGCCTCGGCCCAAGGCAACAAGGCCGCGCTTGTAGCTGCCTCCATCTTGTTTCTTACGACCAGTTTCACTGTGAACTTACGTACAGTATTGTTTCTCACCAGAGTTGGCAAAAAGCAGCCGGCGACGCGCCACTGCCACCCCTGAAGCAGTGCAAAGGTGCTGGATTTGTCGCCATCATTTTTCTCACTGCTCTCTGTAAGGTTCACCTCCGCCATCATTTTTCTGTAATTTTTCCGGTTCCTGCGTGTCATTGTATTCATCAGTCGATTCATTGAGCTGCTTGCGATAACGAAACTGAAAACCTGCGTGTCGTTGTATTAGTGATGACTAAGCAAGTGTTTATTGGACCATCCTGCAGAAACGTGGCCTAAATTGTGGCCAACAGGAGGAAAAGGCTCATTAAGGCTCTGATAGATGTCGCTGTGTGCCAAGAAAAACGTGTCCACCGACGCACAACCTACACACAATCTGATCGGGGTCCTCAGCATTGCTACTCTCAACCCGTACAGAATCGTCCGCTGTGACCCTGTCTGTTTCACTAGTCCTTTTCGTTTACTATTTGGGGTGCCACTACGCGATTTCAAAAAGAAATGCATCGATATGTGTTACGATTCCAGGGTGCCATGTCGTCATAGCGTGACGCTATGGATCTTTTCTGGTCCAGTCGTGTACCAAGCACCGAGGATACTCAGGTAAGGACTCAGTCAGAGTTCAAATACATTGGTATTAGTATTACTAGTTTCAAAACTCATGTATAGTCGATTTTGCTATCACAGATCCCTGGTCTATATAGAGTTGGTTGATAAACTGCTCTTAAATTCCTGATCTAGTGATATTTTCGGGGTTCATGCAGTTAAAACCTGAAATTTTTTGGAGCTTTATTTTCCACATTTCGCATCATATTGATTTCTAGCTTGCTTTGATTATCAGATTGGTAGAAGTGAAGACTGTCTGAATATAATTGAATTATTGCATCATTTTAGTGTACGTCATAGTTGTACATCATGTAACGGAAACGGCGACATTTGCATTTCATTTATAGTCTCTTCTCTTAATTTCTGCCCACAGTTTCAATATCTTAACAGTGCACATTAACAAAACCAGTTAAGTTGAAACCTATGTAAGATATGATTCCCAACGTACTTGATCCTGTTTGCTTCGATCGGTTTAACTACATCTCTTGCTATTTTCAGCCAAACGACAGGTAGTTGTTATTTGTTAAAAATGTTTATCCAATTTGAAAGAGAAGTGCAGAATGTTAGAAGCGCTGCCCTGCACTGTTACATCATTTCAGCTGCGTAGACAAGTTTAGAAGCTGCATGAATAATTCAATCGCTCATCTTTTATATTGGTCTTCGAATGTTGGGCAGCTAGTGGTCAGTATTACGCTTCGCGAGTGGTGTGGGGGTAAAAGATGCACTTGCTGGTTATGAGTTTATGACTACTGCAGACGCAGCCAAATTTCTGGAAAAAAATGTTACGTGGCGAGAGTTAAGTATGCTTGTGTGATACAGTACTCTTCAACACAAGGGTGTGTCTTCAAACCATAGCAGTAGCGGGTATACTATTTACTAGTACTACTTTCATCCGCAGCGAAAGATGGAGGCATCACTTCCTTGTGCATCACACTTCTTATTTCAGTACATCTACTATCGTTAAATAAATGTTTTTCCTGTTGAAGAAATGTGAAACTCACTTGGAAAACACAGTTCTTATATTAAAAAGAAGTTTATAGATGATTTTGACGAGACGGTGACCGACAAGCATGTATAATTAAGTCCAAACACATTATTATTTGTTTGGTAGATTAAAAAAATGACAGATCATATATAAAGAGGAAAAAAATAAGAACAGCGTACGTATGCACTGGCACTGCTTTGTAATTTTCCTCCCTCTTTAACCATGATTTATTTCAAAGGAACTTATAGTGCAATTTCCTCCGTATTTATGCATGATTTTAGTTAAAGGAATTTGAATGAATTGCTCAAAACATTAGATTTTGTGACCAAACTTTCACTTCACACCAGCTTATAGCTTGGTTTCCACAAAATACTAGTAGATTTTAGCTTAAACTTTCTCATTTTACACTAACTTTAACTTTTCACAGCCTTAGACCCACCCATCGGTATAACAAACACATTGATATCTACATTTCAAACGAGCTTTGCATTTTCACATGATCAAGGAGTCTTAATATCTATTACAAAAGCTTAACCAACCAACATTCACACGTCAGCTATGTAAGCAATTATCAATCTGATTATAGATGGCATTCCATCACAAAAGCTTTACTCCAAAAGAAAACCCAAAAGTTAGTCCAAAGACAGTTTCTTCACTCTTGTTCACCAAATAACGGCCAAGCCGCCCTCCTCCTGTACCCCTTCCCCTTCCCCTTCGGCTTCCTCTTCCCCTACCTCTTCCCCTTCCTGCTGCTTCACTTGTAGTAGTGCTTCTTTGAAATTTTTTAAGTGAATTACACTCTTCTCTTTCCTGGATTAATCTTGGTGCATGCGTCAACTTCTGTAGTGTGAGAATCATCAATAGTGATAAGCAAATCCTCACAATCAGTATCACCTTCGCAGTGCTCATTGCGGTCGGCAAGTAACTCTTTTTCTTCTTTTCAACTCCTCTAACTCATCTGTCTCCTTGTAACTCTTTTTCTTCTTTTCAACTCCTCTAACTCATCTGTCTCCTTAACAATGTCAACCTCATCTTCGCTACCGCTTCCATCTAATGCTTGTACATCATCACCATTGCCTTAGCCTTCTCCGACATCGTCGCCAATGAAATTTTGTGGTATGGAACTCATGACATACAGATCCACCTTCTTCTCAGAATCATACTCACGAAGCATTTCCATAACCTCCACATCAGTGCAAATCTCATGAACAGTCTCCATCCCCTGCTGTGAGCCTCTCTTAGGGTAGAAAAAGAATCAGCAGTGAATCCAAATGACTCAACCCATTGAATCAGATTAAAATGGCATACTAATCAACTGCAGTTCCTTGTCCACAATTGATGTTTGACTCCCACGATCACAGTGCAGTACTAACTTCCACAATTCCCTATCAAATTGATTAAGTAATCAGAACTTGGAATCTAACAAATTTCATTAGTTAGACCGTTTAGACCCCTCTAAAATTTAACTCTAAAGAGAATCTTATTATTTAGGAGTATTAAATAAAGTCTAATGACAAAACCTTTTTACAGATGGGTACATCTTTACGAGACGAATCTAATGAGCCTAATTAATCTATGTTTTGCTACAGTGATGCTACAGTAAATATCGTCTAATCACGGCTTAACTACCCTCGTTAAATTCGTCTCGCGATTTAGAGGGGGGTTCTGCAGTTAGTTTTGTAATTAAACTTTATTTAAGACAAGATTCTTTGTGTTTAAACCCCTCTAAATTTTAGACTCTAAAACGCCGAACACACCCAAAGAGCTAATAGTAGAATATAAAATAGTACAGCTATGCTACACGGGTCTTGTTTCAGGAATAAACAAATCGCTGCAACTCTGTTTTTCACTCTGCGTCTCTCGAATCGTGGTGGAGGAACGGGAGATTCTGGAATCTAGCGGCGGTGGCTTACCTCGGATGTGCAGGCAGGGGAGCGCCGGCACCACCGCTTGTCCTCGCAAGAAGACACTGCTCAGAGACCACCGACGCCTGCTACTCGAACCATCCGTGCGCTCGTGAGATGAAGGAATGGTGTGAAGTGAAAGTTTGATCACAAAACGTAATGTTTTGTGCAATTCACTCGAAGAATTTTGATACCTTTAGGGGCCGTTTGCACGGCCTTTTTTTGGCTCTAGCTTACACACCGAAGATGCAGTATACAAATGGTTTGCATGAGCCGGTGAAGAGGGAAAAAAAATTTACTGGCTTCTAGATCAGTTTTATGAAGGGAGAGAGGAACGTCTCGCTACATTGTGAACAACATTGCTATAAGTGCTACCGCCAGGAGAAATCGAAGCCGGAGTAAGGCGCCGGCCGCGTCAAACGGGCGCTTATTTTCGAACAAATTTTCTTATAGTTTAGGCCACACATGCATGTGTACTTATTTCGAATTGTAACTCAAAACTGCATGCCCGTTTTGTTTTACTTATCAGGTGGTCCGATCGACGACAAGTTGTCTACAAAAAAACGATGTGATACGCATTTCCAAACAAATCATGATCAACTTGCTCCAACGTTTTCTCTCCTCGGACAGGTAGAATCAATCAACTTTGCTGCTTAAAATCAAAGCGATGGACAACTCAACTTTGAGAAGATTCAAAGGCAAATGGGATCCGCCACCCTTAATTGTATACCGTTCGCAGTATGAGCTCTTTTTTGGCCGTTCGCTGCATCTAACCTAGTTTCAACTATGGAGTTTGTAGCACGGGGCCTGAACTCGGCCACGTTGCATGTGCAAACGCTCGATCGATGGCTTGGCCACGTAGAGCGCGACCTCGCATGCATAAATACGGAGGCCACAAGGAGAGGAGGACGACACGCCCTGCTCTGAGTGCTCGCTCTCACACTGGTCTGGAAAGAGAGAAGGAGAGAGAGAGAGCTAGGCAGACAGGAGTGTGTGATGGGGAGGAGGGCGTGCTGCGCCAAGGAAGGCGTGAAGAGAGGCGTGTGGACCAGCAAGGAGGACGAGATCTTGGCCGCCTACGTCAAGGCCCATGGCGAAGGCAAGTGGCGGGAGGTGCCGCAGCGAGCCGGCCTCCGGCGGTGCGGCAAGAGCTGCCGGCTCCGGTGGCTCAACTACCTCCGGCCCAACATCAAGCGCGGCAACATCTCCGACGACGAGGAGGACCTCATCATCCGGCTCCACAAGCTCCTGGGCAACAGGTCAGCGCGCGCGCGCATGAACACGCCTTTTGGCGTGAATTTAATTATCTCCAAATTTAAGGTGGAATTTGTTAATCACTCGTGTGTCTGACTCTGTTGCGTGTGTGTTGGCAGGTGGTCTCTGATCGCGGGCAGGCTGCCGGGCCGAACAGACAATGAAATCAAGAACTACTGGAACAGCACGCTGGGCCGGAGGGCCGGCGCCGGCGGTGGCGGGGTCAGCACTCACGACGCCGGCTACCACTCCACCCCGACGGCGTCGGCCAGCAACGACGCCGGCCAGGCCTCCGCTCCTCGCGGCGGCGACACGGCCTCCGGCTCCGCCGGGATGACGGACTCGGCAACGTTTGTGTGGGCGCCCAAGCCCGTGCGGTGCACGGGCGGCCTCTTCTTCCTCGGCGACGCGCGGCGCAAGGACGAGGCGCAGACGCGGACCGGGGGAGGTGAAGGGTCGGACGATTGCAGCTCGTCGGCGGCGACGTCGACCTTCACTGGCGCCGACGAGCCGTGCTTCTCCGGCGGCGTTGGCGGCGACTGGATGGACGATGTGAGAGCCCTGGCGTCGTTCCTCGACTCCGACGAGGACTGGGTCAGGTGCCAGATGGCCTAGACGCTGGTGTAGGCAGTAACCAGCATGTACGTAACTTCGTACGTACTACTATATTTGATAGATCGAATATAAGTTCTCGTTGCCGTATGATCGGCAGAAAAAAAAAGAGGTTAATAACGTATGACCTGGTACCTGTTTAACGTTTTCAAAAGTTGTGTTGGCGTGGTAGGTGGCGTGTGTAACCATGCTATGCTCTAGTCTAAGAGCATACCGATCTCCATTCATCCTAGTTTGAATGAATTGCGGTGTAGATATCGCCATATACAGGATAGATGTATGCATTACCGAGCAAGAGATTTGTTGAACATAATCCTCGAGGATTTCGATGTCGCAGTCGCCACTAGCTGATCTTATTGGACAATGAAAAAGAGCAAAAAAAAATTGCAGCTGGAATTGGAACTGGAACAAAAAAAAAATTTGTGGCCTTTTGCTTTGCCATGTTAAATTTGCAGCTGGGATTGGAACAGAAAATTATGAAAGATTACTTGCAACATCAAATACACCATCTTTGATTTAATTGTTACCTGGTCTCTTGTTGCCTCTTTTGCAACAAAACATTGGCATTAACCATTATGTTCTCGTGAAAGTTGCTTGTAGGTGATGTCCTAGGTCTAGTCAAAAGCAATACCCTTAGGACATAACCAAATATCCCAGAAGGGGCGAACAATCCCACAAAGACCTCCTCCCTATGTTTTATGTTGGGTTCCTATTTTCGTGAGAGAACCATTCATAATGTGTGAGTATATTTAGAGGCACCAGTGGTGACTTTGTTAATTTGGAGGATTTGCCGGCTCGGTCTTCGAAGATGCTCATAGGGTAGGGTTTGCGTATGTGCATTCATAGGGGTGGTGAGTATGCGTGCGTTGTGAGTGTCTGAGTTGTACTGTGTAATCAAAAAAAAAAGTGTGAGTGTATTTGTTAGTTGGTGTATTTAGGCCAAGGTTGATTTGGACTATGCCCTTAATTATTGAATTAGCATGGTGAGATTATTTTTTTTTAAAAAAAAGATGATGTGTATATATATGCCTCGCATGAAGACACACACACACACAAAGAAAATACAAACAAAAAAAACCCTCCTTGCTATAGGATGCTTTCAAAATAATACGTGGCCTCGGCGCTTTTTTTCTCCTTCCTACGGGGAGAAATTACTTTTGCTTGCAATAGCCTTGGGTAGGCCTTCCCCTAGCCAGGCCAAGTTTTTGGTTATATAGTTGTATAGATTACATTAAAAATCGTGTCAAGAATTACATTAGCTACCTTGACAGCCAATTTTCCCTGTTCTGAATGCATTGTATTGGCACGTTCACATAGAACAGTTTCTTAAGAAAGTTGTATAGAGATTACATTCAAGATCACGTCGAAAATTACATAGCTACTTTGTAGTAATTGCCTACCAACTTTTCCTGTTCTGAATTAATTATGTCTGCATATTTACATAGAACAACTGTTTCTGATACAGTTTATAGGGTGAAAATAAGATGAAATAGGATAGTGTCTGGACAATGTGCCAATTACCCTCTTCCACACAACCACAAGCCCGGTGCTGTCTCAAAAATCCAAGCGATGTTTATTTCCAAATTTAAAATAAAATGTATATATTAAACTCTATGTTTCAATAGTAGTAGAAAACATTGTAGGAGAGATGCAAGGAATAGCCACATCGTACTGCTACATCAAAATATCAAGTATGCAAAATTAGTCCCAGCAACAAGTACCTTGATTACGCCAAAAGAAAATTCCAGTCTTTAACGATTCCTCTTTTAGTTGGCGGTGGAACGAAAAAAGAATCAAGGAACCACACCCGTTATTTTCAAGCGGTTCCACAAAAGTCTCACTCAAATCAGAGGATGCGACTCTTCGCTCTAGAAGATGCGGATGACAAGAACAGATCAACAGCACAAAAGGACAAAGCTTCCCTTTCCTGTATACGATATACTGCATCTATGCGTTCCGACGAGAAACTGAATCATTGGCTGCCACAGCCTGCGCTAACACTCTCACGCAAGGAATGATGATGCATGGTGACACCACGTACGTGGTAGTACGTGGCCATATTAGCATGTGAGCAATGCTTTTATGCAAATGGCTAGTGGGAACAGCGACACTCCAACCGGAAACAACAGAGGTAGTACGTGGCCATATTAGCATGTGAGCAATGCTTTTATGCAAATGGCTAGTGGGAACAGCGACACTCCAACCGGAAACAACAGATTCAAGACAGGTTCCATCGACCCTTTATATATGCACGTTGGGATGACACTTTACAGGTCGAATTGAAGACTGTCGCATATGCTTGCCTTGATGACTCCCATTTGACGCTTCGTCGGTTGCAGCTCCAGCTTTCTTGCCAACGTTCCACGAATGCGCCTGTTCCGTTCCACCTGATGACTGCTGCCCCCAAAAGCTGCCAAGCAATGAGCGAGACAACCTAGCGAGCGTACCACCTGTATAGCACATTACAGTATCGCTCCAGTGAAGTGATGTTATCCACTCCAAATATGCTCTGCATAATTTGTTTCAACAAATTTTGTCGGGGAACTCTCGGTCTAGTTTTCCAGGCATGACGAAAAAAAAAAGGAGTGACCCGAAAAACGAGTTGAGGAGACTATGCATTATGATCGGAAGAATAAAGATCGGCCATCTTGTTCAATCAGATAGAGCAAGAGCTTTCTCAAACGAGGCTGCAGACCTCCCGAGTTTTAACTGGCAGCAGAGCCTTCCAATCTCCCTGACCTCCTCGTCTCAAAAAGGGAAACCAAGAGGGGGAGAAAATTAGCCCAACGTTCCTCTGTCCAGGGGCAGCAAAGCAAGAGCCCCTCATGGTGTAGGACACAGAATGTTAGATCGACAAGAGATATATTGTTGCTCACACGCACGGCTCCATTCCAGATAAGTTTACAGCTATACAGGAAGACAGTTGCAGTGTTCTATGCACTTGATCCAGAAAAACTGTTACAGGGTTTCTCCAGCTAGTTGCTGCTGTTCTGTTGGCATTTCTTTCAGCAGCCTATCAATCATAACATTATTTCCTAAAGGTTTCACTCCTGCTCCTCACTAAATGATCTGAAAATACTGTACTAGTCAAAAGCAATGCAGAATTTGTAAAGAATCACAACACAAACTTAGTCGAAATGGCCCTCCTCCTAGAATGCCAAAGATGCCCAGCAGCCCAGGGTCCAATGATGTGAAGCCTAAATATAACATAATATTATAGCAGAAACAACTTAGTTCATACATTTGCTAACAAACTCACTGCCCACACAAATGGAACTGCTAGCTAGCATGCACAGAGAATCTAGATAATGGAGTACAGATTAGAGAATTAGTGATCAGCGGTCAGTCACATTAACCTCCATGGCATTGATCAGTAGTTGTTAGTACATCAGTCCTCATCTGGTTTGAGCATTAGCCATGGGGATAGGACTTGGGCCAACATAGCTGAGTTGAACCTTTTGGGGCAGAAGATGGTATTGGATAGACATTTCCTCAAACATTTTCTTTAGCTCCATGACGAGCTCAGATCTCCTGATGCTCTTCTCTCGGATATTCTGGAAGCTCATTGTGTGCTGGACACACAGAGCCATGTTGATCTTGTTCACATCCAATATATCCTTTAGGTTCACCGTGTGGATGGGATGCCAATATGTTGGCTTGCTCTCTAAATACCTGAAATCAAAAGAAACCAGTGACCATTAAAACTATGGACCCTATCCAGATAAACATGCGATTAGATTCAGACAAGTTATTCTTTGATCACAGCATATGCAGCTATGTATATCCATTATGAGCAATTGCAACCTCTTCAAGGTAAGAATGTGTAGAGTATTGTGGCTGATTTTCTTAATAACAACATTTATATGTTTTATACTATGATGAGACGTGAAAATCCCTGGTAAAGTTTGACAATTTACCCTTTAATTCTGGACTTCAAAGCTCCAATGCTCTCCACGGAAGTTGAAACATCAATAGCAAAATCAATCGTCTCATACATGTCAGGGCTTCGGTAAAAGTTGCTGATTGCCTTTGTGGACAATACAGAGTTCGGATAATATATTTTCTCATTATCATTCTTCAAGAAAACAGTAGTTAATATATTCATTTCTTCAACCACCATCTAGCATCAGTGAAAATACATGTCAGTAAAATTAACTTCACATGAACTATCTCAAAAAAGGTACTGAAAACAGGTGTTTTCTTGGTCTGACCTGTGTTCCGTCGATAACGCATCGGTCGCCAACATCATATGGATGCATGATGAATACAAATATAAGGGCCTCAAATACAGTCTTGCAGGCATTCCCAAATATGAATACCACAACTAGAAGCTGGGACGAGATGACAACAAGAATCTTGGTCGTCGCAATGCCCATCAACAGCAGTGTGATGATGATGATAATAATGACAATTATAACACTGATGAGGTTGTGAAGTTGCATAACAGCTGTCTTTGTGTCATTCAGAGAATGTGCTAATGATTTGCGTTCGAGGTATGCTTTCACCTGGTAATAAACAATATCAGGCAAGGAAACAGACACCTTTCAATGCGGGAGCATCAAACTATTCAAAACACGGCATATTTTGGTACTTCTCATCATCATGTGTCATATTCTTTTTCAAAGAATAAATAATTTAAATAATAAAAAAATCTGACTTATAAATAAATAAATAACTAGGCCAGGTGATCATAAAGCAAACATCATAATCCTCAAGCTATGCAGCTTATTATATTTGATTTGGACGTTTGCTATATTACTCTAAGTGCAAATTTCAGTAATCAGACAGACCTAAATATCCGCAAATAAGACTCCACTAGAGTGAAAAAAATAAAATTCACATGAGACATTTAAACCAACCTACATCATATCATAGGATAAAAGACCCTGTACATTCTGAAATAGGAGGAATATGAAACAGCAAAATGCACTGAGCTTTTCCATTACCACCCAATTCCTCAGAGCAGACTTTTTGATCTTTCCTGTCTCCGATGCTCCTTCAAACATTGGAAGCACTAGCTCCACCTCCTCCTTGTTGAAAAACCTCAACAGATCCACCTCCTCAATGTACCTATGTAAACAGATGAAAGAATTGCACATGTTCGTAATGCCAGCAGACAAGAATAAAGAATTGGGTACTGAACAGTTAACTGTAATCATCCTCACTTGTAGCCAGGCCTTGCGACATTCTTGAATATGGCAAATGCTGCCGCCTTGGCTTCCCACTCGCTGTTTATCTCTTTATCCTTCTGTTCCATTCCATCAACATCGTTAAAGCTCTCGATAGTGTTAGATATGGTGGACAGCCTAGAGCTCCGAATTGCTGTGATCAGCCCTTTCATCGTCCATGCTGACACCTTCTCCTGGCTCATCCTCCTGAGCTTGACGACGTCAATGACTTCAGGCACACCTTTCTCTTCCTTGGTTCTGCCTAGGCTGACCCGCGCAAGCCCGCTGCTCTCCCGCCCCACATGTTCCGCCAGCTCCATCAACGGCGGGCCTGACAGCATCTGCAGCACGTACTGGTGGAACACGCTCTCCTGGATCCGATCGAAGAAGGTCTTCCGGTGGAAGGTGGACGCGATGAGCTTCATGAGACAGGTCTTGGCCAGCCAGATGACGGAGCCGATGAGCATGGAGGCGAGGAATCTGGAGACGTAGTTGAGGATCCTGGCGGTCTTGGGCGGGCGGCCAACCTCGCGGTCGAAGAGCTGCGACCAGGCGATGAGGACGAGCGTGATCCAGATGACGACCTGGAAGCTCTTCCTGAGGCCAAAGACGAAGTAGAGCACCTTGGTGCGGAGCAGGAAGTTGCGCTCGATGAGGAAGACGAGGAACGTGACGAGCCAGTGGCTGACGAGGTGGCCGGAGAAGACGGTGATGACCATGACGCACCACTTCCAGATCTCCAGGCCCCAGACGACGTGGCCCTTGAGCTCGCGCACGACGAGGCTGACGACAAGCACCGCGAGGAAGAGCACGAGCACGGCGAGCTCCAGCCCGACGCGGGTCCTGCGGCGGCACCACGCCGCGGACGCGGACGCCGGCGCGCCGGCCTTGCGGAAGAGGTCCTCGTCGTCGTCGGGGTCGGCGGGAGTGTGCGGGGTGGACACGGCGGCGCAGCGCGGCGTCTGGGTCTGCGAGGCAAAGGCAGAGGCGGTCGGATGGGCCGGGGAGGCGGCGGTGGCGGCGGAGGAGCGCGGCGGGGTCGGCGGCTCGACGAAGCGGGACTTGGGCCTGGAGATGGAGGAGCGGCGGCGGAGGAGCGCGGGCGACAGCGGCGGGCGCGAGGGGCTCGACGCCGGGTGCTTCTCGGGGTTTTGGAAGGTTTTGGGGGTCTCCGCCGCCGGGTGCGGCCCCGGCTGCTGACTGCTCCGACGCGGCTGGGGATCTTCGGGGAGGATGAAGAGGACGTGGTCGTCGCTGGAGTGCGCGCCCGCGTTTGCCGCGGACGGGTCCATGGCTGGCGCGCGCGCGCGCACGCCGCGGCGGCGGCAGTTCGGACTCCCGGCGAACGGCGGCAAGAGGCGGCAGCGGAGCGGATGACGAATGCGCGAGGGCGGTGGACGCGTGGCGCGGCGGTGCGATTGAACGGGAGGATGGGCTAGCGGATGAAGAAGGGCGGCGACCGTGTATCGGGCTTCGCGCCGCGGCTTCGAGACAGCCTGGTAAAAAAGGCAACGGGAGATTTCCTTAAAAAAAAAAGGCGACGGGAGAGACGACTACGAGCGAGCCGCTCGGGCCTGGTGCGCACCACGTCCGGCGCCGGTGGTGTCACGCGCCGGGGTCGTGCCGTCTGTCGGGCTGGTTCGACCGTTTCGCCCTGAGTGCCTAGGGCCGCGTTCCCCGGGCCATGTCTGGTGCAGTTCCTTGTTTAGTGGAACGAAAATATTTTTGTCAAAGATCCAAACCGAATGCTAATGATCTTGTTATTTTCAAATTAGTTGACAAAGATCCAAACCGAATGCTAATGATCTTGTTATTTTCAAATTAGTGCGGAAGACGATATAGAGCTTACCTCTGATCTAGTAGTGTATATGAAGCAGTACAAAACCAAGTACCGCTGACATAACGCATAACCGCCTCCTAGTTATTGCCAATACAAGATATTCTCTCGACTTGCTAGTTGCTAGTAGTACTACCTGCTACCTGCAAATCTCCTCACGATCTCACCTGCTCATCATGTTCACATGCTTTAGCTCATTTTCCGGGGTCCGGATCCTCTGAATTGCTTCAATCAATTCAGAGGCGTTCCTTCTAATCTCTGCCATCCATCTCCAGATCAAGGGCTCTGATAGCATGTTTCTTTTTCAACTAAAAAAAATCAGGAAGGGCCCAGCCAAGCCTGTTCCTCTTCCCAACGACTCGTTTCCTCTGTATCCCCGACGAAACCCATGGCGGGCGATGCAACACTCGTTGCATGGGCCATGGGCGGGTGCCGTTCGCCCCGCAATCACGGCGGCGCCACAGCAGCCGACGTGCACGCCCAGAAAGACCTGTCTCGTCCCGGCGTGTCGCCCGATGGCGCGGTGACTATGCATTTTTTGCGCCTTTGCGGCCGCCGCCTGCTACGTCTTCTGGTTTGGCTACGGGAGCATTGCCTGCTAGTGGCGCGATAACGAATGCCGAGCTGGCATCTGAAACTCATCGCCCACCCCACCGGAGCGGCTCGTCTACTCCTCCAGGATCCAGATTCTAGAAGGCCGCACGCGCGGGAGAGTGGCCTAGACCAGAAGGACGACGAGGTGCAAGGTAGTGGATCTTGATGCTCACGACGAGGTCGGCAAGGCAGTGGATTATGGCCTCCGTGAGATCGATGGCTTGCCGCATTGGAGAAGAAAGAGAGGACTACGGGAGGGGAACGAGCTGTGTTGTGGGCCCTTGTATTTTTTTTAACAGAAAATGTACCAAGGAAAAGCAGTCCTAGATCTGAATATGGACGGCCCAGATAACAACTAATGCACCAACAGAGTTCTCTGAATATTGAGCATTAGAGGATCCCGACCCCATTTTCCGTAGCCATGCCCGTTTCACCGCTCAGTACTGCCGCTGGTAGCTGGTCACTGAAGAAATGTATGTTGTGAAACTTCACAGACGCTACTATTTCGATTCAAATCTCTAGCCACCTAACGGAATTTCCTCCCTCGAATATCCATTTCGCTGCAGCGCTGGGTGGGAAAGGTTCATCAACGTTTTTTGCAGGGTGGCCACTGCCCGTACCATGTTTGTCCATTTCTAGTCATGCATGATGTAATAACTCAAGTAACGAAATCCACGTGCATAAGCATTCGGTTCAGAGTTTTAGAGCAGAAGCAAAGGACCGCCCGCCCCGGGCAAATGGACGAACGATGCAGAGAATGCGGTTTGCGGGAGCAAATGGGGAGTGACGAAATAATTGAAGGCGATGTGGCAATTATACAATAGAAATATTGTACGACGAAGAGATGCAAGTGTGTGCCTTGATTGGGCACGCACTTTCTATGTGCGCTTTTCTACCGGAGAGAGAGGGGAAAAAAATAGTCTAGTTGTGAGCATGAAGTGCCAGCCTCCGCCGGGCCCGTGCACTTCGTACGTCCACACGACTCGACGAGCGGCCTGTGTTCTGAAGTTTGAGGTTATGGATGAAGACACTCTGCAACACATTCAGGTATACCATCATGGATATGATACACGCCCAGCGTCAGAAGAACTGAAAATGTTAGTATAATGCTCTGGTCAGTGATCACGCTTTGGACCCAATGAGCAGGCACAAGAGCCAGAGATAAACGTTAATTATAATCCAAAGCATGTGGACGTGATTATATGCCGACCTACTCCTGTACTCCGTGTTTGGACCGGCGCAACACGACGGCCGACATACCATCTTGCCGCGCAACGGCTCCGGGGGCCCTCACAGCACGAAACCCCGGAGCAGGACGAGCGGATAGCCTGCGAACGCACGCGATGCCGTGCGGGGTAGCGGCCGCTTGCCAGCCGTGGCGCGACGCTCTTCGGCCTTTCCGTTGTCAAGCTGCTGTTAATTGATCTCCACACGACTCGCTCCAACGAGCGAGCCGTTCCCTTATCCGCGCTCTGATCGGGGGCGCACAACCAATTTATGGTTAGTGGACCTCCGTCACGCTACGCATATAAAAGGAAATGGTGAGGGCTGGGGGCACGCACGCCAAGGTTCGTCGTGACCACTCACTCCACCTACAAACCCGCCGATCTAGGGTTGCGCAGAAGCGATGGGAAGCTCCGCCTCCGCGCCGCCACTGCGACGACTCCGCCGCCACCGGGTACGACTACATCGTCGACGCCCGGACTCGCCACCGACGTCGGGACCTCGCCGCAGGACCGCGACCACGCCCTCGACGCCATGGCCTCCTCCTCCTCCGCTGCACCGAACCCGATGACCGGTGGTAATGTCTCTCCCTCACTTCCTCTAGGTAGTGTTCTCGTTTTAATATTCGAGTCATGATCTGATTGTCTAAATTGAATACTACCCGCTGATCTGACACCTAGAGTTTATGTATTTTAACAGCTGCGTGGCAACCGGCCAGACCCGCCGGCTGAACAGCGCGTCGTGGACTCTGCCGCGGATGGGCAGCGGCGTCGTGGTAAAAAGCCTGGATGAGCCAGCCTGAGTCCTGACTCTGCGTGGCCGGGTGGAGGCACGCAGCCGCATACGGCTATGCACTTGTACCCCCACGCTGTTGATCTGTGTTTTACTTTTCCTTATTCTTTTTTTTTAGATGGAAAGAATTCCATTACCCTGCGGTGCTAGGCAAATCGCCAGCAACCCAGACCTGAACACAGGCCGGAGCTCCTTCCTCTACGAAGACAGAGCCCGGTTCTAGAGTTTTACCGTAAGCTGCAAGCTCATGTGCTACTTTATTACAAGACTTTAGAGCATCTCTAACGAACCCTTTATTTTTGCCCCCTTATTCATCTATTTGAGGACCTCCTTATCTAAATTTGGACCCTTACTTCACTACCATCTCCAACCATTCCCTCAAATACGCACCCTTAAAACGTTATTTTACTATTTTCCTTCAACCTTATATGTTCTCTTCTTCCTCTCCCAGCCCGTGCTCTCTCTCTCTCTCCACCCCACCTCTCCCTCTCCATTCTCTCTCCAACCCAGCGTCAAGCTCCCCCAGTCTCTCTCTCCATGAGCTTGATTTGACCTGCAGCCTACATGTGGATCAATTGGAGCGCTATTAGAGATTGGAAGGCTATTGGAGCTTCTGCTCGTGTTGGACGTGGAGCAACTCGTGTCTATGGAGCTCAATCCGGAGGGAAGCTCGACCTGCGCGTGCTGGTGGAGCTCAGGCAGGGCAAGGTTGTGCTCATGCGGCGGCGGACGGGCAAGGCTGCGGCGTGGTCCTGCAAGGCGGCGGCGCGCCCGACCAACGCGGGCCTCGTCCGCCCCCATCTTCTTCATGGTCGTCGTCGGGATCTCCGACTCGCTCTCCCGTGTGCTGCTCCTCCTTGGCGCGAGCGGGCGACGGTGGGCGGCTCCCACGATGCGATCGGGCAAGCAGTTTCCGCCCCAGCGCGGGAGGCCGAGCAGTTGGGATGAGGGGGCTGGTCCTGGTCTCCTACGGATGAGAGTGCAGAGGAAGGATTTGAGAGCCCTCTCATCCTTAGGAGAGGGATGAGGGCTTCATTGGAGATCATTTTTGCTCTCCGAGCCCTCAAATGCTGGATGAGGGTCTGGATGAGGGCATGGTTGGAGATGCTCTTATGCAATAAGCCACATCACACGACTGAAACTCTAAATAAATTAAGTTTTTTAACTCTAAAATTAGACTGCCAACCGCCGACAGTTCATAATCCTTGCTTTTCAAAGCTTGCTTCATCATCAGTGAATCAGTTTCTAAAATCACTCTTTTCCTTATTCTTTCTTTTTACTACGAAGTACTGTATTTCTTTTTTCGTTTTGACTGTTTATGTTTGTACTAAAAAGTGAAGGATGAGCACTACCGCGTACCGTCACGATCTTCTGCATTTTAGTCATCTTTGATTGATGGTACGCTATTCGCAGTACTATGAAATGATGCAAAACAAAGGACCACTGGCACTTTGCAGGAGTGCCGAAGTGATTGCCCATAATTATTTATTGCAAAATCACATAGAATCTCTTGACTTACCAGTACACGGCAGGTCAGCAGCACCACACTCACCGTCTGATTCTCTTCGCATGCTTTTGAATGTTGTCAACGTTCCCCCTTTCACTATAATACATTTTCCCAACTTTTAGGTCGACGGTGATCGCTTACCATTGAAGAAAAGTTGGCAAAGTTCATGCGTTATTATTTTGAATCCACAACTTTAGTCTTCCATTATCCTCTAAAATCCCTTTTGTGCACCACTAAATGCAACCGGTTAACCAACTTTTTATCGAATTTCCACTGACCATATAATGCCAGTTCTTTTCATGTTTGTGATTGATGTAACTTTAGCAACTAAAATCTCTAGGTATATTGCTTTGTTCTCAGTCAGCAAGCAGAAACAATGACTAATAGCGAGTTGACGTAGATTGACAGTCTCCGTAGCCTACGCCTCATGATTAGGAGCATTGTTGAGCTCAGGGGCATGAGCGTGCATTAGAGATGTCGCTCGCTAGGGTTTGAATCCTGGCGTTTGTTGCATTTGGTGCGATCGACTCCACCATTAATCACAACTACGCACTGTAGTGAGATGTAGGTTGGATAGTCCTCTCCAGATGTCATGCCCTTGTTAGATGTCACGAAGGGCATCTTCCTTTTTTCACCGAATTTTCTTTAATACTCCCTCCGTCCCTCAAAAGAGTGTCGATGTTGACTTTTAGATATCATGTTTGACCGCTTGTCTTATTCAAAATTTTTATACAAATATCAAATCAAATATATCATGATGAAAGTATATTCAATGATAAAACAATTTATAAAAAAATATATAGTATTTACATAGAATTTTTGAATAAGACGAGCGGTCAAACGTGATGTCTAAAAGTCAACAGCGACACTCTTTTAGGAACGAAGGGAGTAAGAAGCAATGATCCATTAAAATGAAAGTACCAATAGGGAAGCAAATAAAATATCATAACTCATAGCAAAAGACTCAAGTAAGACTCAAGGCGACCCAACACTCCACCTTGCATGCTTGTATTTGCTTCAGTGACCCTCCACACTTTTGAATTGTGAATATAATGTCTACAATGTAGAAAAAGTAAGGGCAAGGTGGGGGAACCGCGTTGACGATGCTTATGATTAACATTAATCGTTATGTTTTGATTGATTGTGCATGATCGTGTCAGAAAAAGATGATCGTCGGCAAGCAAGTTGTGGCGCAAAACTCGATGTTTTGATATTCACTATATACATTTATTTTTACACACTTTCAAAAAATAAGACAAAACTAACAATGAATTTGATAATTTGATCTTATTATTGACGGCTAG
Organism: Eragrostis curvula; assembly: GCA_007726485.1. Taxonomy (NCBI): domain Eukaryota; kingdom Viridiplantae; phylum Streptophyta; class Magnoliopsida; order Poales; family Poaceae; genus Eragrostis; species Eragrostis curvula. The sequence goes on along the minus strand of CM017441.1, from coordinate 47,391,054 downwards.
TGCAACCAACACTAATCGTGATGTTTTCAGGTTTTATCACTAGCGAAAGTTTCCTCCGGTTAAACCAAGAACAACGCCCGTGAAAGATGATGAAGGGCGAGGGAGAAATGGAAGAGCCCAAGAAAGGAATAAAACAAGTCCCAAAGGCCTCGTGTCAAAAGGAGAGGGAGAAATAAAAGAGCCCAAAGGAGGAAGAAAATAAGCCCCAAGGAGTTCATATTCTATAACTATATCATCAACCAGCTTGTTCGGCAGGCTGCAGCTGCGGCTGCGGTTGCAGAAAAATAACTGCGAACACTGTAGCTGCTGCTGAAACACTGTAACTGTTGCTGAAAAAACAACTGCAAACACTGTAGCTGCTGCTGCCTGCTGCAAAACATCCAAACGAACAGGCTCAACTATCCTTGAAGCTACGCCTTTATTCGTACATTCAATCACGAGAATTTAATTATATATTTTTATATTCTCTGGATATTTGGCACCGCTCAACTATCCAATGTTATAATTTTAGTAAAATTTAACACCAAGATTTTTAGTAAAAATTTTAGTCTCGATATTATAATTTAATACCAAGATTCACAACCTATTCTATTCTCACAAAATGGTTTTAGGTAGTGTTTGGTTGCTTGAACCAATTTGATCCTGCATGGGACGGTTCAACTGAATGAGATGGTCCTGTATGGGATGGTACAAGTAGGTGTTTGGTTGCTTGTATGAGATGGTACATATTTTTGTTTGGTTGATTGTATGGAATTAAACAGGATGATACAAGCATATGTTTGGTTGCATGAATGATGTATGATGTGATAACTTTTCTCTCATATGGTAACTTTACCTCCATAATATGAATCTGAATATATAGCCACTTGAAAAATGATAAAATTTTATTGCTTCAGTTTCTCGTTTAGTAACTAAAAAAGGTCTCAATGTAACTGACGCGTGGGACCTAATGATCCTTGAGCTCACCCAACGGCACACAACATTCCCCATTCTTATCCGTTCATCTCACTTCTACCCAATGGCTATCCTATCTATCGTTCCCATCCAGCAACCTCTGTCTCTCTGTGCTTCGTACTGCTACACTCATCGATTTCTCAGTTGGCCTCCCTCGTCGCGTGATCGGAGACAACAAGGTGCCGGAGCAGGGGCCCAAGCTGCAAGATTTCTCAGTTGGCCTCCCTCGTCGCGTGATCGGAGCGCAGGTCATGCTAGGCCTTCAAGCAGGTGTGTAGGCGAGGGGGAGGATGAGCACTTGGGAGCTATCGCAGCGAGCAGGCGATGCTGCCTGCTATGGGCATGGCGGGCTGAAGCCTCCGCCGTCGCTGGAGAGCTGAGGGAGAGAGAAGAAAAAGGGGAAAGATGTCACGGGCGGTGAGCGAATTGCGGGCGGCTCGCGCGAGACGACGTGGTGCGGTGTTTTTTCCCGCATGAGACGGTGCGGCATCTGAGTGGAATATTCCCTGAATATGGATGAGTTCATCCTAAACGACTTGGGGTGTGTTCGTTGCACCTGTTTAGACCCTTTAAAATTTAGCTCTAAAGAGAATCTTATTATTTAGGAGTATTAAATAAAGTCTAATGACAAAACCTTTTTACAGATGGGTACATCTTTACGAGACGAATCTAATGAGCCTAATTAATCTATGTTTTGCTACAGTGATGCTACAGTAAATATCGTCTAATCACGGCTTAACTACCCTCGTTAAATTCGTCTCGCGATTTAGAGGGGGGGTTCTGCAGTTAGTTTTGTAATTAAACTTTATTTAAGACAAGATTCTTTTTGTTTAAACCCCTCTAAATTTTAGACTCTAAAACGCCGAACACGCCTTTGGTTCCATTCAACCATCCAAACGAGGATGGTGTCAGATGCAGGATCATCTGATGCAGGATAGGTTCATACGCCCATCCAAACACTACCTTAATCATGTTGCTTTTTCGTTATTTTTTATTTATTTTCAGGATGCTAACATGTGAATTCAGTAGAATCTTAAACCGAGATTCAACCCCCCTGCCAAACTTACTTGAGGCGAGAATTGGCTGGCTTGGTCGGCTAAATATCATTGCTATAAATATTTTCTAGGAGTATAAAAAAACCCAAGGACTGTCGGGTCGGGGGCTCCAAAGAGGAAAGGGGCCCACATCCGAGCTGAAAACGCGCGGGAAACCGCCTCGCCGCCTTCAAGCTTGGCGCCCGTTCCCCCGATCCAAAAACCCAAATCTAGGGTCTCGGCACAAGCAGCCTGACTGGTGTCGACCCCGCCGCCAGCCCGCAGGAGAAAGCAGCCCTTCGCCGCGCCCGTCCACCGCGAGCGCCCCTCCGCCGCACCCACTGGCACACAGTACGGGCGAGCATGAGCGGCGGCGGCGACGGTAGGCGGAGGCGGCAGTCAGGCGGCGGCGGCGGCGGAGGAGGAGCTGGAGGCGGCGGCTGGAGGCGGAATGGATCAGCGGCGGCGAAGGAGCAGCGGATGCGGCTGGGGAAGGAGGAGCTCCTCGAGAGCCGCCTCGGCTTCGCGCCCTACACCGACGGGGAGCGCCGCCTTGGGTGGCTCCTCACATTCGCACCTGTGAGTTCGATTTCGCTCTCCCTGTGCCTCGTTGTTGCTGTTCTGGTTTGAATCTCGAGTGGGAGGTGGGATCCATCGGGGACTTAGCAGTGGAACCTGTAAATGTTGTGATCCGCATGGCGGCATGGGGATAAAGTGTAATCACTTGAGAAATGGGCCGAAAATTCAGTACAAATTCGCAGATCGACAAGGAATTTAGGTGATGCTGATTTTAGAAATGCATGTCCGCAAGCGAATCCCCAGGGAATTGAGTTACTGGAAATCGTACTGTTGGGCAGTGAGTTTGTGCTAATGCTGCTCTTGCTTTCGTAGTCGTTTGAGACTATTGCAAATACTGAAAACACTATAAAACGATGCTTCTGTTGCCATTTCTTGTAGAACTAGAATAGTTACTGATATTATGGACCCACCTGAAATAGAGCAGGTCACCTGTTAAGTCTTTCTCCGTCCACAATCTGGACATTTCACATGAAATTTGTAGGACCTACTTGAGGAATCTTAGTCCAAGGCCGACCATCGATGATTTTAAGTTTATCAATTTGCTAATTGTAATCAAGGCCTAAATTTATTACTGTCTGATCTCCACCTGCAGTCATCATGGGAAGACGAGGACACTGGGAAAATCTACAGCTGTGTAGACCTATACTTTGTATCACAGGTAAAATTTGCAATTACGACATGAAAACCTTTTGTATTTGCCACTCGCCTAAATTTTGCATGGTTTCTTGCAGGATGGTTCTACATTCAAAGTGAAATACAAGTTTCGGCCTTACTTTTATGCTGCAACTAAGGTGAGCTTGAGCTTGAGGTTTTCTGAGCGATGCTATTCTTTCAATCCTCTTAGAGTTCAGTCATACAAAACCTGAAATGTATTTTGTGCTGTTTTTCTTATCTGGCATTCTGTTTGGTATATTGAAATGTTGCAGGACAAGATGGAGCTGGAAGTTGACGCATATCTTAGGCGACGTTACGAAGGGGAAATTTCTGACATAGAAATAATAGAGAAAGAGGATCTAGATCTAGTATGTGCCTTGCTTTACATGTTAATTCGATATTCTGTTTGACCAGCATAGTGAACCACTCACAGAGAGATTGATCCATTAGATTTGTATTACTCTACTCGATTCTCCATTGATGGAACCTTTTGCCCCCTTTGTTACTTATTATAGCAGAAGAGATTCATATACTAGGTTATCTATGGAAACTAGCTGAAACTGATTGCTTCAATTCAAGTGCACATGCTTGTTAAAAAGACCGAGTACTATTCAATGGGAAAAAGAAAAAGAAATGCTAAAATTCTCATCATTTGTTTTTATCCCTGCTATGTCAGAATAGTTGTAAAACTTCCACTATGTGTTGCAGAAAAACCACCTCTCTGGCTTGAAGAGAAAATACTTGAAGCTTCAGTTTGATACTGTACAGCAATTAATGCGCGTAAGGAATGACCTATTACATGTTGTCGAAAAGAATGAAGAAGAACGGGATGCTGCGGAGGCATTTGAAACAATTCATGGTGTTAAAAGGTGCCTATACACTAATATTGTACACCTTGATTTTTTGTGAGCTAAGCAGCTTACAATTTCTAAGTACAATATCTATGCTAAGCAGCCAATACCTCGACTGTTTTTTCCCCGTTTGAATATGAACTTATTCTCTGTTGATCTTGACAGGGTAGAAAGGACACAAGATTACATAAATTGCATAATTGATTTGCGTGAATACGATGTTCCATACCATGTTCGTTTTGCTATTGATAATGGTGAGCTTGACACCTGCAAATTATGGTATTTCTCACGTGCTAATTGCCACTGATTCTTTGCTAAACTCAACTTATTTGCAGATGTGAGATGTGGACAATGGTACAATGCTAGTGTATCTGGTTCTGAAGTTTTGCTTCAGAGAAGGGAAGACCTGCTTCAGCGTGCAGAAGTTCATGTGTGTGCATTTGATATCGAGACCACAAAGTTGCCTCTGAAGTTTCCAGATGCTGAATACGACACTGTGATGATGATTTCATACATGATTGATGGACAAGGGTACCTGATAATAAACAGAGAGGTGTCGATTTGCACTTTTTTGCACTATACTTGTTTATGACTTTGTGGTTATTAAGCTCAATTTATGGCTTGAACATCTTATTTCTTTATTTCCTGGGCATGCTACTTAATCTTGGGCAGTGCCACCTCACATGCCTTCATGTTGCTCTTCCTTCATCTCCCTTAGTATGGAGCAACATGCAGTTCAATCAGATCTGCGGATTTTCTTTTTTGAAATATGATTTGTGTGTTTAAAAAGAATCTGGTAAAGCCATAGTGCTCCACCAAGATGCATACTTCAAAATCAGGGAATTTTACAGAAATCAACAGTTAACCAGTTACCTTAGCTTAACCTACTTTTCCTGATTCCATTTACAAGATGCACATGTTCCTCATTCAAGGTTAAAAATGCATTATAATAACTTTTATTATTATTTGTTCTGTGTAGTGCGTTGGGGAAGATATTGAGGATTTGGAGTACACACCTAAACCAGAATTCGAGGGTCATTTTAGAGTTAAAAATGTTCCAACTGAGGTATGAGTGGCTTTCACTTATTCGCTATGCGTTATATGGACTGTATGCATCCTTACTATTTTCCTGACTACCTTCTTTTTCCCTATGTATAGTTGGATCTACTTAAAGCTTGGTTTTCTCATATGAAAGAGGTTAAGCCTGGTATTTATGTTACCTACAACGGTGACTTTTTTGACTGGCCATTTTTGGAGAAGAGGGCTGCCCACCATGGGATAAAAATGAGCGAGGTGCGTAGTTGATTTGTTTTCCATTAAGGCTTCTCTTGGCATTGTATAATGATTCAGGTGTCGAGGCAATTTAGTGGATCTTTGTGGGTAGACTATGCTAAATGCGGGTGTTGTTAGGGAATAAGGCTGATGTAGCTACCATGGTCTCCAAACCAAGTTATGTGGCGCCCCTGGTGGCATAGCCACTCTCAAGAGTCAAGACTGGTCGGGGGTGAAGGGTTCCGATTTTTAGAAATTTAGGGGTTTGATGAAAAAGTTGATTAGATAATCAAACAAACATGATACTTCATGGAAGTAAAAATTAGCATTTCTCTTTTTTTTTTTGGGTATGTAAACAATGATATAGGAAGTCCAAACAATTGATGGAAATAAGCTAATTTAAGAAACAGCTATCTGCGGCTGAAGGGAAAAAGAAACAAAACTGGATTTTTAGTTCAGTGGCGCCTTCTGTACCTTTTTATTACAGATTGTTTGCACATCTTTTTTTTCCCCCTTTTCCATTTGTTCATGCCTTCATGGCCTGAAGGGAAAAAGAAACAAGACTGTCAAGTTGATATGTTTCTCATTGTTTATTTATTTCCCTTTCTGTTGCTACAGGAGATCGGTTTCCAATGTGACGCTAATCAGGGGGAGTGCCGGGCTAAATTTTCTTGCCATCTTGACTGTTTTGCTTGGGTGAAGCGAGACAGTTACCTTCCACAGGGAAGCCATGGTCTAAAGGTGATGCATTACTTACTGAAACTAAATCACATTTTGAACTAACTTAACAATTCAACAGTAAGCAGTTTTATGTGTTGCTTTGCTTCAGTAAAACCTCATCAAAATTGAGGTTTTGAAAAAAAAACAACTGTTTAAGTCTACAGTGTGCTGACAAAATGATGCAGTTATAACTATCATGTTGTAGTAAAATAAAAGGTTTACTATTTCCCTAGCTTTGACGGTGGCCTATTGACTTTTGCTGAATGTGCACCAGCCCCAATAATTTTCTTTGCATTGTCAGTGCATCATATTGCTTTTTCTGAATATTTTTATTCTGTGCTTTTTTAGTGATCTCTCTTACATTTTCATATTACAGGCTGTTACAAAAGCCAAGCTAGGTTATAATCCTCTGGAGGTTAATCCAGAAGATATGGTTCGCTATGCAATGGAGCAGCCTCAGGTATATTTTATCTGCCTGTTTTACTGTTTGCTTGTGTGTACTTGTCATAATTTGAAGTATTCCTTTGTATTTATTTGGTCTTCATTTTTTTTGTTTTCAGACAATGGCTTCGTATTCTGTATCAGATGCTGTTGCAACATACTATCTATACATGACTTATGTCCATCCGTTTATCTTTTCTCTTGCAACCATAATACCTATGTCACCTGATGAGGTATTGCGGAAAGGAAGTGGGACACTTTGTGAAATGCTACTAATGGTCCAGGTGCGCTAAGGGAACCTTGCTGCCATGTTATTATTTATACTGTATTTGCATTGAAGCAACACCACTATCTAGATTCTGACCGCTTATGACACATTTTTTTTTGTCTCTTGCTATGCTTATGAAACTCTGGCTGTACTGGACTGTCAAACTGTGTCAAACTTGGCTTTACAGTTTCTGTTTCCATAATTTCGTCATGTTAAAACTGGTGATATTGTACACTTATTTTTTCTTTCTTTCTGAAGTTCCACTTATATTCTGGAATTTTGTCTTGACATAGTGGGGTCATACAGATTCACGAAGAATGTAAAGCTATAAATACATGCCTTTTTTTTCAACTTTATTCAAGACTTAATTTCTTTCCAGTCTTGCTTGTTCTAGGATTTGAACCAGTGGCAAGTGCTTGAATTCCCAATTCCCTCCACTTTAAATACCATAATTTTTTAATCTACCTCTGATTATCAACATGGTTGCTGAATTTAGTTCCTTGTAATGTATAGGCATTCAAGGCTCATATCATTTGTCCTAACAAGCACCAAGCTGATCTGGAGAAGTTCTACAATAACCGTCTTTTAGAAAGTGAAACCTACATTGGAGGTCATGTCGAGTGTCTTGAAACTGGTGTTTTTAGATCTGATCTTCCCACAAAGTTCCAACTCGAACCATCGGCATATGAGGTAACTTAAGACTGATATCTACGGAGCGGGGTTACCAACTCAGTGTATTAATTTGTTGCACACTGATGCGGTTCTACAAAGGAAGTTTAGTTGTACCTTAATTGTATTAACAATGTGTATTTGTCTTTCAGCAACTGATTGGAAATCTTGATCGGGACCTGCAATATGCCATTACTGTAGAAGGAAAATTGGATGTTGATTCAGTCATAAATTATGATGAAGTCAAGGATGCCATCTGGGAAAAGGTATTATAATTCATCCAGCAAGGCACTTCAATCTTCACTTTCAGTTCAGTCTACTAAATGCCAAACGAGCCAGTCAAAATATATTACCTTTGTTGAACCAAGAAAATGAAAATATTTGTCTGAATCAGAGACCGACAAATCTTTGCTAGCATTTAACTCATTGTGTTACGGCTCCTAAGATTTTTATCTACCTTTTAATTTTTGAAACCATTTTAACTGCATTCTAACTTTGTTTGCATATTTTAAAAACCAACCTTGTGTGACCGTCCATGTTATGTTGAATTCACAGCTTGTTTCATTGCGAGATAACCCAATTCGTGAAGAACGTCCTCTTATATATCATCTGGATGTTGCTGCAATGTATCCAAATATCATTTTGACAAATAGGCTTCAGGTAAACCCTTGTAAATTAATCTATATGTTTAATGCTCTATAATTCCAATGCATGAATATCCTTTTTCTTTTGAGAACGCCAGTATGTGAGCATGCACAAAAGGGTGAAACTGCAGAGATGCCACTATCTCCAATATGCAGACTAGCATACATTAACATTTGTTTATCACAACGGTTTCTCTGTAGATCACCTAAAGCTTTTTTCTTTTGTGTGACATAAATCAATCTAAAAGTTATTTTATATTTCCCTAAAATATAATACTAATAATTTAAAAGATGCTTTATCCTGTTGAGGTGAGTTTCTTGATAACCTCATTGTTTGCCTTTTTACTTGAACGAGTGATTTATATCTGATGTGGAAAACACAAAGGAGGATGTATTTAGGCTGTTGCACTGTCAAAATTTCATTAAGAAACTACTGAATTCCATGCACAACTGGTTCATTTTAAAGGTTCAATTGTTAGGGAAGGTAGGAAAACTACTCATATTTCAAGACTCCTTCACATCTAATCTCATTTACGCCTATAATGTGAACCATACACATGGTGTGGTATGATGGTACACAGAGTTCAAGCGGGCACTTTTAACACAACACTTGCTGGCCAGGGGCAAAAACTTAGGCCTTGTCAAGCTTGCGGTAAAAAATATTTTTGAATATAAAATGAGCTTTGATGGGCCTTGCATTCAATACTCAGCTCCAGTAGTTGTATCCAGTTAGCCAATTCACCAAAGCTGAAGCTATTAAGAAAATGTAGGTAGTGTACTCATATTTCAACAGGCGCCCCAGGGATATGTAAGTGTCAATGTAAGTTGATGACACTGCTATGGCAACAAGTAAGGCCTATTTGGACCAGTGACCTATTCCACAAACAATTTCATATTTCTTCCAAATGCATCTGCTTGCTAAGTTGTGCCATCATATTAGGTCTTGCATGATTATATCAATCACATGGACTCTCTTTTTGTTGATTGCAGCCACCATCTATAGTTACAGATGTTGACTGCACAGCATGTGATTTCAACCGTCCTGGAAAGAATTGCCTCCGAAAGCTTGAATGGGTCTGGCGAGGAGAGACCTACATGGCAAAAAAGAAGTATATTGTGCAAATTTATGGACTCTAGAATTTAAAGAATGTTTTTATCTAATGGTCTAATGCTATTATATCTTGTAGTGACTATTATCACATAAAGAGGCAAATTGAGTCAGAGCTCATTCAGTCTGGTGGCACAACATCATCAAAGCCTTTTCTTGACCTCTCAAAACCAGAACATTTACTAAAACTGAAAGATCGTTTGAAGAAGTACTGTCAAAAGGTACTTTTTTCAAACACATAGATAATATTTCTCTGTTGCTGAGCCTTCCGTGATTGTTTTTATATCAAAATGCAGGCGCATAAAAGAGTAGTTGATAAACCAATTACAGAAGTTAGAGAAGCTGGAATATGCATGCGTGAAAATTCTTTCTATGTAGACACAGTTCGAAGGTCAGTATAATGCTTACTATGTTCCACATTTGTCATCAATCTACCTTCCATGGTAGCCTTTTTCATGTAGCAGACTGCAGTCTTCTTTTTATATTAGTATTGGCTACTAATACGTTTGACGAGCATGCTCTAATATATTCCTTTACATTTGATAATTCCAGCTTTCGTGATAGAAGGTATGAGTACAAAGGTCTTAACAAAACATGGAAAGGAAAATTGGGGGAAGCAAAAGCCAGTGGGAATTCTATCAAAATTCAGGAAGCACAGGTTCAATCAATGATGCACTATCCACTGTACAACCTTGTTTCTTGATTCAGGCATTTTAACTTTTTTCTTCTCTCACTTGCCTTGCAGGACATGGTTGTTCTTTATGATTCTTTGCAGCTTGCTCACAAGTGCATATTGAATTCTTTCTATGGATACGTTATGCGAAAGTACGTGAAGTTTAAATAGACAGCTTGATTTTCATTTGTCTTCGTCTAGTATGATAAGCTATGTAATATCTGATTTAGGGGTGCAAGATGGTACTCTATGGAAATGGCTGGTGTTGTAACATATACCGGTGCGAAGATTATCCAAAATGCTCGACTTCTTGTAGAAAAAATTGGAAGGCCACTGGAACTTGATACAGATGGCATTTGGTGTGTTTTGCCTGGTTCATTTCCAGAGAACTTTACTTTCAAGACAAAGTAAGTAAACTAGGACAGAGAAATTAATTTCCAAACTAGTTTTTTCATATTAATATTATGAAGCTTTGCAGTAGCTGCTGTCAATAATCAAAAGCTGTATATTCATTTCTGGAATATTTCTGTTGAAGTGATTTTCCAGTTATACTATGGTTGATTATTTTTTAATTCTTGTGATTTCTAACTTTTCAATTTGAACGACCACTCTTCTGATTTCATCAATGTGTTAGAAGCATTGACAGTAGGACATCAGATAAATCTAGAATCAACAGAATTCAAAGAAAGATTTGTTCTATCTCAGAGCTGATACTCCTACATAGTTTCTTGTCTCCGGTCCTGTCCCTCAGTGTTGTGGTGTGCTGTGTCTTTAGCCGGTCGTGCTTTGTTGGCCTTGGTTTTCCTCTTTGTTTTTAGGGTGACTTTGTTGTTTTTTTGGTTAACTCTTGTGAATAAGCAGTTCCCAAACCTTAATTTAGGGCGTAATCAACAAAAATCTCCCTCCAGTTCCGCATATTTAGCTTTGCTCTATTTCCCCTCATCCAGTCCCTACATTTGTTGACGCTTTACGCACTCCCAATCCACCTAGCCCCACCAGTCTCATAAAGAGGAGACATGGCATACAAAAAATTGGGAATTGTTGTAGAAGGCGAGTTTTATTACTACCAAAAGCTTTTTAGAAACTCCCTAAATTAAGATTTAGGGGCTGTTTCTTTTCTAACTGTTGGAGATGCTCTTAATATGATGGACTGCAGCTCTCCTGCTGATTCGGGATAAAGGGCTCATCAGTTACTACTACTTTCACAAAGTAGTTATTTTCTTAGGCTCCGAGATAGTTTCTGCAAATTCTCGGGATTTCATTAAAGTTGACAGAAAAGTATCATGCTAGGAATGACTTTGGTGTGAATATACTTGTGCTATTTTATGTTGCATTCGAAATACTGAAGTTTTTTAGCGGCCAATCGCGATAAGTGTTGTCTGCAGATGAAGTACTGACTTTCTTTTTTGGACGGGGGTGTAGCATTCTGCATTTCTATTATTCTATTGTGATTTATTGACACAATTTATTGAAAGCAGAAGCTCATCATAAGCATTTATACTCAATTTATAGCATCATAAGCATTTATACTAAGCTTCTAATCTTACACTTACTGGTGATATTTCAGAGCTGGGAAGAAGCTCACTATATCCTATCCTTGTGTGATGCTTAATGTCGATGTTGCAAGGAACAACACTAATGATCAATATCAAGTAAGATTGCATGCATCTGCAAGTTACACTTCAAATTAATTTGAGCTTGATATTCTTTGCGTCGACAATCATATTTTTATTAGCTGCTTGATTTCTCTGCTTATTCCTGCTAGACACTGAAAGATCCAGTAAATAAGCTATATACAACACACAGTGAGTGTTCAATTGAATTTGAGGTAGATGGACCTTACAAGGTGAGTACTCTACGCTATTCTGCCCTAATCTTTTTGTAGCATTTCCAGCCCTTGATTCAAATTGTTTTTAGTAACCCCCAAAACTGATCTACCTTTTGCAAACCTTGCAACACGCGTAATAGGCCATGATCCTACCTGCCTCTAAAGAGGAAGGGATTCTGATAAAGAAGAGGTATGCGGTCTTCAATGAAGATGGAACCTTGGCAGAACTTAAAGGTTTTGAGATCAAGCGTAGAGGTGAGCTGAAGCTCATCAAAGTTTTCCAGGTATATGCTCCATTTCTTCATCAGCTACTTCACCGCTCTCTTTATTAGCTACAGTTGTGCGCATTTATTAAGGAAAATACACAAGAAAGCCACATGTTCCCACATAATTTTTATTTTGCTGTCCTTTAAGATTGGTTTGTGTCCAAAACCACATTTCTTTAATAGTAGGCTTCAATGAACAAAGAGAATGAGTATTTGTATTCAGAGAAAACGGATTGAATATTGAGTAATGTAGCATACACAGTTAAGGTCACATTAGTTAGATATAGCCGCCTTGAAATCATCTAACATCATAGAACACTTTTCCACTCCTACAACATCAAATAGAAAAGAATGAAGGGAGTACTGTTTATTCTCTGAAGCGAAGTACATCAAAATAAATACTCAATTGACCGGCTTAATTTCGTTGGTTTATGTTTCCTTTTTGCTTGCAGGCTGAGGTATTTGACAAATTTCTCCATGGTTCAACTTTAGAGGAATGCTATGCTGCTGTTGCCTCTGTTGCTAACCGTTGGTTAGACCTACTGGACGTAAGTGAATTGTAGAATTAACTGTATGCCTCAAAGCCTAAATAGCCCAACAAGCTTTATCCTATCAATCCATGAAAGGTATATATAAAACTATTTTTTTTGAATACAGAATCAAGGAATTGATATTGCTGACAGTGAGCTGCTTGATTTCATCTCGGAGTCGAGCACAATGAGTAAATCCCTAGTTGACTATGGAGAGCAGAAGTCATGTGCTGTAACTACAGCAAAAAGACTTGCTGAATTCCTTGGAGATTCAATGGTCAAAGACAAAGGACTGCATTGCCAATATATCGTTGCCCGTGAGCCACAAGTAAGTGTTGAAATGTTTCTGTAATCAAGATCATTCAGATATACATATCTTTAAATTAGGATACTTGCCAATATTGTCTTTCATGATCTTGCCAGTTTCCATATATTTGTATCTTTGTGTCAACGTGTGATATTTTCAGCAACAGGAGAGACATCCCTGATTCATTTTTCATGGAACTGTTTCTTTTTTGAGTAATTTCATGGAACTAGTTGACTCCTATAATTTTAAGTGTGTTGCCTAACATGACTTTTTAAAAATATGTAGGGCACTCCAGTGAGTGAGCGTGCTGTTCCTGTAGCTATATTTGAGACAGATCCTGGTACCATCTTGCAAACTGCTACTTGTATATTAGTCATACTGTTCAATTTGGTTACTTTCTCATGCTATGTGTACATTGCAGAGGTTGCAAAACATTACTTGAGGAAATGGTGCAGAATCTCCTCTGATGCAAGCATCCGCTCTATTGTTGATTGGTCTTACTACAAGCAACGCCTAAGCTCAGCTATTCAGAAAATCATAACAATTCCTGCAGCAATGCAAAAGGTACTGCATAGTTGTCTGTTTCTTATTCTCATTGATAATCTGTACTATTGCTGAGATCCTTACTTTCTCACAGATCTCAAATCCTGTTCCTCGAGTTCTCCATCCTGATTGGTTACACAAAAAGGTTAGAGAGAAAGATGATAAATTTCGTCAGCGTAAACTACGTGATATTTTCAGTCCCTTGGCCAAAGATGAAGGGAGACAGAACTTGAATGTGACTGGAGATATGGAAGACTTATTAGGGTCAAAAAAGGATTTGAGAAAAATTCCTGCATCCCATGGTTTGAACGTCGACAAAGAAAATAACCCGAATGGGCAACCAATGGAAGCTGGTTCAAATTGCAGTAAAAACCGGCAAAAATCTACAGGATCAAATGTCTTACTCTCTTCTCAAATCCCAAATGATGCCGCCGATGAAACAGTTGATAGAAGTGCTGATTATCAAGGATGGCTTGATGCTAAGAAGAGAAAATGGAAATATGTTCGTGAGCAAAAGAAACGTCGAAGGTAATATCGCTGTAGACTGGTACAGATCTTCAAGCATTTGGCAGTTAAAATTTGCTTGTATCTGATGCTCTGATAGATACTTATGGATCCAGGGATTATAGTTTGAGGCTGGTTGCCGCCCATTTTGTGGCCCCTGGTACTAGCTCATAAACAGGCTTTAGTCCTAATGAGTTTACTTGCGTTTCCATGCTGATATAGTGCTTTTTAGGTTAACGGCAGTATGCTGATGTTTTGTGAAGAGCCATTAGCTTTTGGAGCGTTGCGTCACCTCGTAAAGCTTGAGTCGACATGCTGAGCAATGTGCCGTAGTACTGGAGTGATAGATTTATTTCGGTTATAAGCAATAATGTGACCCCAGTGTGTTTTGTTATCTGCAACACGTAATACCAACTGAAGGATGGTTAAATGAGTTTGAGTAAATTAACACAAAACAGATAATACAAAAGGAAGAATGAAGCCTTAACTTGTTGAAATCCATATACTACTTTAGATACTATAAAGTTTCAATTTGGCCCGACTGGCTCACTCATAATTTGTTTTGTGTGAGCCCCAAAGCTGTTGCCTCAGTGTATACAGTATTGTGCTTATATTTGGAAGGTGAACTTCAGCTTAATGAAGAAGCTGAACACAAGGTGTATGCTTGTGCTAAGGTTCAGCTTGTAGGCCCCCAAAAAGTCTCACTGACCATTGTCTACTTCTGCCAATTAGATCAGACATAGTCTGGCATACTTACACTTAGTTCTACAGGTACTAGGTTTCAGATGTTATAGAAGTTAATTCCTTAGAATGTTTGCATTCAGTGGACTAGCTTTGACTGTTTTGAAGGGTTTCAATGGATACCTTATGCTCTTTGTAGAGTTTTTATTAAGCTATTAATATGACGGGGACTAAAGAACAAAATAATTAGCTATGGATAAGTCAAAGCTTATGTTACTCTTCTGCTTCTGTCAGGTTGGGTGCTGCTGCCACTTTTGATGGTCCTACTAGTGTTCCTCTGAGAAATGTAGCATCAAACAGTAGGAACCGGTCTACATTTTTCCAGAAACAAGAATTGGCCCTCTTTAGATCACATTGGCAGGCATGTACCCTCTTCTATCCATTATGGCCTTTAGTAGTTTTAAATATGTTAGTTTATTAAATTAATGTCTTTGTTTACATCGATGCTTGACAAGTCCATATGTTACCACACCAGATAATCCAGCTTGCTTCAAGTTCGATTCCTGGCCGCTTTTTTGCATGGGTGGTTGCCGAGGGAATCATGTTTAAGATTCCTATTAATGTGCCTAGAGTTTTCTATCTAAACTCGAAGGCTCCTGTTACGGAAGAGTTTCCTGGAAGGCGTGTGAAAAAGATTCTTCCTCATGGAAGGCCCTGTTTCAATCTCATTGAGGTGAATATTTGGACATTTGCAGTAAAATAACCAGGGGTACAATTTTTTTGGGGGGCAATTGCAAATCAACCACATTTTTGTAGTCTAATTGTGAAACAACCATCGATTTTTGAGATTTTGCGATTTTACCACAGATTTTCAAAAAGCTATGGTGATCTTGCAAAATAGTATTTCGATTTTACCATAGATTTTCAAAAAATCAGCGGTGATCTTGCAAAATCTGAAAGAAATATACGGTGATCTTGTAAAATCTTAAAATCAATGGTTGTTTCACAATTAGAGTTCAAAATTATGGTCAAAACGCTATTGTCCCTTTTTTTATCTGTTAAGAGAACATACTAATGACTTAGCATTCAGGTTGTAACTAGTGAAGAACAGTTCAGGGCCGAAGGCAAAAAACTTGCTGCTCATCTAGCAGAGCCAGATGTTGAGGTTAGTATTTGTTGACTTGCATATGGGATATATGGTTTTGTATATTTTTTCCTTTGTTACTTTTTTCATGGTATGTTCTCTTGTTCTCTTTGACCTGATATTTTCCCTTGTTACTATAACCTTGAAATACATCCAGGGAATATATGAGACAAAAATTCCACCAGAGTTCAATGCTGTTCTCCAAATTGGCTGTGTATGCAAAGTGGACAAGTCTGCAAAAAAGCGAAGTATACAAGATGGATGGGATCTTGCTGCGTTACAAATGAAAACAACAGCAGAGTGCTCGTACCTGGAACAAACTGTTTCATTTTTCTATTTATACCACAGGTAGCCCTCATAATAGTATGATAAGCACCTGAGACCTATAATGGTCATCTATATTTGTTGTCTGATTAGCGTCATATGCTGTACCTGTGATTAAGATTACAGTACTGTTATCTTTGAATAGGCAATTACCATTTATCGAACAACATTTTATGCACATTATATTCATAACATTCCCTACCTTGAGTGATTACTTATCCCATTTTCCACCTCTGTCAAGGTAGGAAAGGCATTTGTAGTTAACTTATTTAACTATCTGGATTACAGAGTAAAACGGTAGTTTTATTGTATACTTGGTCTCCTTACCAAGACCCCAGAATGGTTTCAAGGACATTTACCATCTTTAAATGTTGAATGTAGTTCAGTTACTTAAAACTTTGAATGTGCTAACATATTGATTACATGATAAGCAGATTGCTCTATCAACCTGCATATACCAACCAACCAAACTCTGTACCAGTTTGCTAGAAAGCTGATAACCTGAATACTCTTCTCGCTTTCATGTATCATATATAAGCCATTTGTATTCTTCAGCTATATTTTTGCTTTAATTTGAGACTGATGTTCATTCTTTTATTTCCAGCTTTTCAGAAGGAAGGGGTGTATATGTCTTGTACTTCCCTACATCTTTCAGAATACATGCCGTGGTCGTCAATCCTTTCCGTAATAAAGAACTATCTCCATCATTTCTTGAAAAACAATTTCGAGATGCTTGCCAAGCTCTTGGTTCGGTGCCTGATAATCTAACTTTCAATGTATGAGTAAAAACATGATATGCAATGCATAAATTTTATGATGCTGCCATATCACATTCTGATTATTTAATTCCCTCTTTAGGTGGACTACCAAACATCAATCGATGCAGGTAGCAAATACGTGCAAAGAATGTTACTTGAGTACAGGTATGTTTTATTTTTCTCGAACATGCAGGAGAATTGCACATCATTATATTAAGAAGAATAAAATTCGAGTACAAAGTGCCAACAAAAATGAACAAAACACAAACTCACCTCTTGGTTCTAGCTGTAACATTGGCGCCACGGACTTAGAAAAAAGATGACCACATCATTACTTGTAGCTTTTCTGTGAGCCACAAACACTATTGAATTGGGAAATTTGTCAGTGGCCACGGGTGCAAGCATCCCCAATTGACATGCATATATGCAAATTTTGTATCCTGTGGCAAAACCCAGATCCTTTTCCCTTTCTTTTTGTTGGGGGGGGGGGGGGGGGGGGGGTGACGACTGCATAAGTGTCGCATCAGAGCCTCTTTTGCAACTAGTCAAATTGAGAATTTAATCATCCGTTGTGTCCACTTGAGTTTTGTCTGGCAAAAACTGATTCAGGATGTAAGCTGATACGTGACGTAAGCACAACTGTTTTCATGTAAATGTATCACTGGACATAACAATGTGTTGGGTTGATGGTCTAGGCACCTAGTTATGTATTAGTTGGAAAGTTTTTGCGCTTATCTTAAGCTAAGTGAAATATTTTGCAGACAACAACATCCTGGACCTGTCATAAGCATCATAGAATGCCCTAAACTCCAAGATATAAAGGCAGCTGTACGGGCACTTGATGATTTCCCATGTGTAACCATTCCTTGCAATGCACGGGACAACAACTATCAGGTATATAATGGACACTAGTGATTACATTTTATTTCTTCCTCTTCTTGTTTTGCTTATTATTTTTGTCTAGGCTCTCGGTTGGCAAGCAACAGCTGGTCGAACAAGCATGCAGCGTTGTGCGGCATCAACCCAATGGTTCAATGAACGGATTTCACTCTCTAGATATGCGCATGTAAGAGTTGTCTGCTATGAACTCTATGCTTTTAGTTGGCCAATTCAGTTCTATAAAAATGAATTGAACATCAATGCTTTGAAAACAGGTGCCACTGGGAAATTTTGAACTTGATTGGCTTCTTTTTACCGGTGACGTGTTCTTTTCAAGGGCATTGCGTGATCAACAGCAGGTTTGTTCAATGAATCGGGCAATTTAGGCTTCTTTTTGTCTGAATGACTTAGTTTGCTATCCCTTCACTTCTCTGTTGTAATACTTGTGATATGCTCCTGATTGATAACATAACATCTCTCCAATGCGGACCATAAGGTTTCCAGCTTAGTAAATGTAATGCACTTATGCAGCTTCCCAGAAATACCTGCATACGTACAAGTCATCTTCGTCAATGTAAAAAATGAAAATCTGAAGCCTGGGGGGGGGGGGGGGGGGGGGGGGTGACTATATATTTGCTAAAAAAAATAACAAAGACAGTATTAATGTATGATACAGAGCCTTTTGTAGTGCATGACTGTCTGACTGCTTTTTGCTATATATGCTAGGTACTATGGATATCTGATGATGGCATTCCTGATTTAGGAGGCACTTATGAAGGCGACACATGCTTTGCTGACGAGGTGAGAAGCTTTGTTTCATTTTCCCAAAGACTGCATGGTGTTTTACCGTTGCATTTTGTAACTAAATATGATCTCATTTTAAAGGTCATTCAGCCTGCGCTTACATATCCTGGTGCATATAGAAGAGTTTCTGTTGAGCTGAAGGTGAGCCTCCAATGCATTTGCTTGGATATCACAGAATGACAGAATGCTATATGTTCATTTCCATGCTGATAAATAGTTTACATGTTGATGTATTCTTCTGCAGATCCATCATTTGGCAGTTAATTCTCTCCTGAAGAGCAGTCAAGTGGATGAAATGGACGGAGGATCGATCGGTACCTTTGGAAACGACATGGCTCCTGGTCCACATGCCACTGAAACAGACTTCGATGATCCTAGCTTGTGTCTACCTGCGTTCCAGGTGCTAAAGCAACTCATTCAGAGATGCATTTCAGATGCAGTTTCATCTGGAAATGTATTTGCTGATGCTATACTGCAACATCTCTACCGCTGGCTTTGCAGGTAATAACTTGTATGCTTGGGCTTAGTAATTGCATATCTAATTTATTTTATGTGCTCTTTGCATGTTCTTATATGTCTATTTATTCAGCCCACAGTCAAAGCTTCATGATCCAGCTCTCCATCGCCTTCTTCATAATGTAAGCTAAAATACTTCACTCCACTGTCCTTTTTTATCGTACATGTATTGCGCAATTGTGTACAGTTGTTTGCTAGTATATTTGCAAAACACAATTATTTTCTTACTCTTTTTTTAGTAACTTAGTGTCACTTGATTCCCTGTCAAATTTTAACATTTAATTTTTCTATCTGTAACTTTCCTAACCCTGTCTTTTCTTTTATGGTTGATCTTTATTAGGTCATGAAGAAGGTCTTTGCTCTAATGTTGGCTGAGTTTCGAAAGCTTGGAGCTAATATTATCTTTGCAAACTTTTCCAAGATAATTATAGATACTGGAAAGGTGGATTTGTTATCAGCGCGTGCGTACTGTGATAGCTTATTGAAGACCTTACAGACAAGGTATTTTTCATCTTTGGTTTGATAATTGAATGAGTGATTCTCTCAACCGAAACTAAGAGTGTCTGTTTTTAGGGACCTTTTTGAGTGGATAGAGCTGGAACCTTTACATTATTGGCACTCCTTATTGTTCATGGATCAGGTTTGTTCATTTTGTTGTGTTACCGCAGACATTGATTTATTGCATCGTGCTTATTGTAGGCCAGGTTATCACATTTGATGTTTTTCTTGTTTTATATTTCAGTATAACTATGGAGGCATTCAGGCTAAAACACAAGATGCAGACTGTTCAGATGGTGATAATGATATTGACATTGTCTCAAGCTGGAACATAGCAGAGTGCTTGCCCAAAGCTACACAGGTCATTCCTCATCTGAAACTCAGGATGATACCTTTTAACAACTAACCTACGAGTGAAATTTGAGTGATTGCTTCAACCTTCTATTCTTTTGAAATCCAGGATCACTTTGTCTTAATCGTCTCAGAGTTTCTATATATTCCATGGAAATACATGAAGGAAGAAGTAGCAAAGCGAGCAACCATAAGGGATGATATCTCATGCACTCCATCTATAACAGTCATGGCTGCCGAGAATCTCGAGGGCCAGGTCATAGGGTACCTCTGCGAGCAGGTAATTTTATTCAGTTCTCATCCAGATTATGTTGCTTTGAAGTTGAAATTGAAATGGTTGCCATGGTGTGATTTTAACAACAATGAATCTTTTGCCTTTTTGTTTGTGCAAGTCTAGTCTTAGTTTATATTTACAACATATTAAAAGTTTAGAGGAGTTGCTGCATGTTCTTGGTGTACTCTGTCCCAAAAAGACAGGTGCATGGCCAGAAATATAATCTTTTTGGGACATGATGGAGTATCATCGGCTATTTAAATGTAATATTTTCTAACCTGGCTTTACTCCTGATTATGCAGATCAGCACTTACTTTGCAGACAAGCTTCTTAAAATTGTAAGCGATATACTTCACCATTTCAAAGGGAAAAGCAAGTTTGAATCAGACGAACCAAATAGAGAATCAGACCCTCACACACATAAAGGCGATGCTGCATTGGAGTTCATCAAGCATATATGTGCTGTTCTTGCTCTTGATCAGAATGTCCAGCATGATATCTTGGTAAATCTCCTATTTGAACCATCAATCGATAGTTACTGTCTTTAGTGAAGCACCTTAAGGCTTCATCAACTTGGTAGATGAGTGCCTCCCTATGCTATTATTATATCTGCAGTCTAAGAGCATGTCTGTCTTTGCAGATCTGCATATGCATACTGACTAAAGAAAAAACCTTCGCCATTACAGTGTCCTGTCTTAATTTGATTTATTTTGTTACGTAACAGTAGTATCTAATGGTCTTATGCTGCATTTTGACAATGAAACTCAACTCCTCTTTCAAGAATAGTCTTTCCTTTTACCATTAGGTTAGACTTTTACATTTGCAATTATGGTATTATTCTCTCACCATTTTCAACTTCTGACAGAGAATGAGAAAGAACTTATTAAAGTTGGTTCGTGTAAAGGAGTTTGCTCCAGAAGCACAATTCCAGGACACATGTGCCTCATTCACTCTCCCAAATGTTATTTGCAGGTATTCATCATTGAGCTAAATTTGTAGAAAGCGTTTACTTGATCTTTACATTAGGTATAGTATGGAAATAAATTGTGGTCTTTGGGAAACCACTGCTAACCAAATAGATCAGATCTAGGGGCTCTGGGTAAATCCATTGCTGTGAAAAATGGAAACATCAATTGGTTTATGGTGGTATCAGGTCTAGAGTCTGCTAACTGGGTCGGTTTATGGTAATATCAGGTCTTGAGTCTGCTTACTGGGTCGGACTCAACGCCTTTGACAGTAGATAGTTCAGCTCAAAAAGCAGTAGATAGTTTCAAGCTTACTGCAGTGCACAGAATAATCAATATATTCATTTCCCCTTGATATTACCAAATCTTACGAAGCAAAATATGTTGGCAGCTATTGCAATGATTGCCGGGATCTTGATCTCTGCCGTGATTCAACACTTCAAGGTCAGGAGTGGAGGTGCGCAGTGCCGCAGTGTGGACAGCCATACCACCGTGAGCAGATGGAAAACGCACTTCTACAGGTGGTTCGCCAGCGAGAGAGGCTGTACCACTTGCAGGATTTAGTCTGCCTCCGCTGCAGGCAAGTGAAAGCCGCTCATTTGTCTGAGCAGTGCTCCTGTGGAGGCTCTTTCCGTTGCAAGGAAGAATCGTCATATTTCCTCAGCAAAATGCGAGTATTCCTTAACATTGCAGTCAGCCAAAAATTCCTGCTCCTACAAGATTGCGTGCAATGGATTCTTGAAGTCAGATGACGCAGGAGGATGCACGCTGCTAACTCAGGTTGCATAGTGTAGCTGATATCTAGCTTATAGCTGTTAGATGTATATATGTATCTTAGTTTGTATTCCTAAATGTACAAGGGACTTTGTGTATATGTATATGTCTAGCTCACAAATGAACAGCATATAGTGCATTCGTATTAATACAAGTGCAATTCTAACAGTAGCATCGTTTTCTTCAATCCTTTGCTTTGCTCCTTTAGTAGGCATGGAATCAGCTTGTTCGGCAGGCTGCAGCCGCAGCTGCAGAAAAATAACTGCGAACACTGTAGCTGATGTTGAAAAAATAATTGCGAACACTGTAGCTGCTGCTGCTGCTTGCTCCAAAACCTCCAACCGAATAGGATTATTGCACCATTTCATAAACTGTCAAACTTTTCCTTGGTTCACGGGCAATGATGTCATATTTTGTAACTATGAAATGGCAAAGGACGTTTGCCATGTGTTCATATTGTGTTGCCTTAAAATGGTTGTGTTTCTTCGAGTACGCAAAGGGATGTCTGTGAAGGTAGTTCAGGCTTGGAGAAATTCTTCACGAAACAACTTTTATTTCTTTTTCTTTCATGTAGGGTGCAATATGTATATGTTATCGGTGACAATAGAGCAAAGAAATCAAGGTCCTACAACCGATGATCAGAGCAGGTGGTGCGTTCCAGGTATAAACAACAACATTCAGGCTGTTCGGCAGGCTGCGGCCGCGCTGCAGAAAAATAACTGTGAACACTGTAGTTGTTGCTGAAACTGTAACTGCTGCTGAAGAAATAACTGCGAACACTGTAGTTGCTGTTGCTGCCTGTTGCAAAACATCCAAACAAATAGGCTGATTATTGTAGTTGGAAGAGTAACATGGCATGTGGATTTTCTTTACGTAAGCAGCATGGGCATTGGCAGGTGTTAGCACCACAGTCCACAGAAGTACACCACACCAAGTCAACAGCCCAGGCCCCCAGTCAGACAGAATTCAGATCCCTCCCTGATCGCCATCAGGCATCAGCAATGGATTCTTCCCTCCTCTCGCCGGCGCCGCCGCTCCCTCCTTCCACAGCCCACGTCCGGAAGGTACTGCGCGTCGATGTGGTAGCTGCGAGTTCAGGTTCTCACTCTTTTCAGTAGCTCACTCTGCTCTTGGTCTGTTGCCACCCATGTCCAGTACAAGGTCGCGCTGTGCCAGCTGCCGGTCTCCCCGGACAGGGACGCAAACATCGCCCGTGCGCGCGCCCGCATCGACGCCGCCGCGGCCGCCGGAGCCAGGCTCGTCGTCCTGCCGGCACGTATCTTCAATTTCCACTCCGTTGTTGTGTTCACTGTCTCAAACGACAAACCGCGAAAGGCCTAACAGTACAAGCGACCTGATCACCCAAGAGCAGAAACAGAAGTTATCAGCAGGTGGTCCTCTGATGGTGTTGCTGTGTTTCAGGAAATCTGGAGCTGCCCCTACTCTATGGAGACCCTGCCGAGCTACGCCGAAGACATCGACGGCGGAAGCTCGCCGACGATCTCTATGCTGTCCGCGGTCGCTGCTGCAAGAAAGATCACCGTCGTAGGTGGATCGATACCTGAGAAGGCGTCCGGGCAGGTGTTCAACACCTGCTGTGTGATCGGACCGGACGGGAAGATCATGGCCAAGCACAGGAAAGTAAGAAACCGGCCCTCCTGATCGACTTCCTGTTCTTTGCGACCAAATATCGATCGATGTGTTAACTTGTACCAACATCTAGTGGACTAGTAATTGGGTTGATCGGTGTGATGAATGCTAAAAAAAATTGAAAAATTTCAGCTGCATTTGTTCGAGATTGACATCCCAGGAGACATCACCCTCAGGGAATCTGACACGTTCTCAGCAGGACCAGAGCTTACTGTAGTCGACACAGGTGCGTGCTTAGCTATCTCTAGTCATGAAGTTTTAGTTTTTAGAGGGAAAAAGAGTGTGCAAATGATTAGTAACAGATAGTACAGCATCTGCTCCTGAAATATACTGTCTCGCTGTACATGTAAAGCAATCACGATGTGTTCTGTAGATTCTGTACAGCCACAGAGCACGTGTGCAGTGTAGCGCACCCATTTTTTGTTCTATCTGTGCGGTATCTGACGTCTTTGTTACAGATGTTGGACGGATCGGTATCGGGATATGTCATGACATCCGGTTTCCAGAATTAGCAATGCTTTATCGGTCACGAGGTACGCACCACCATTTCAGAAGCATCTGCTATACTTTTCCAGGCAATACGAGAGCCTTTTCCGTTCAACAGGTGTCTGACTCTTCGTGTCACTTGCCAAAACCAGGTGCGCACCTGATCTGCTATCCGTCAGCATTCAACATGAGCACTGGGGAGCTTCTGTGGGACCTCATGCAGAAATCCAGGTTCCTTCACCCTTTTCCAGCATTTTTTTTCAGTTCAGCTCTGCACTCTATGTCATAATGTCGTCAGAAATTCTGCTAGAAGTAGAAAACTGTCATGGCCAGTTTTATCTGTAATTCTGTTCAAACCGGGATGATAAAGCACCCATATGTTCAGATAGTTACCTGACTTTGCTTTGTCCCTCTACACATTCATTCCAACAGGGCTGTTGACAATCAGGTACCGATCAAACCCCACTTTACGTGCCCAAATCCTACCGAAACTGGACGAAATGACCTAAAATGTCCTGGTTGATTTCAGCTGTTTGTGGCAACCTGCTCACCTGCTCGGGACCCCAACGCGAAGTCGGACTACATGATCTGGGGTCACTCAAGCCTCATCGGACCAGTAAAAACACCCGAAAGTGCTAAGCAATCGTGCAAACTTACACATCTTGACAGTTTGGATCAACCGAGCTGCAAGCTAAACTTTTGCGTCAAACCTTGCAGTTTGGTGAGGTGATTTCAGCCGCAGGGCACGAGGAGGCGACCGTCATCGGTGAGGTCGACCTCCATGATCCAATCCACAAGGTACGGAGCACGACATGCTACTACTCCCTCTTTTGATTTGGGTTGATTCTGTGATCTGGGTTGATTCTGTGATCACACATTGTGAATTTGTGATCTGAATCTGATAACGGCGATGCATGTGCAGGGAGAGCCTCCCGTTGGATGCGCAGAGCAGACGCGATCTGTACCGGCTGGTTGACGTCCGGAGAGAGGCTGGAAGAAGCGATGGCGCAGACGTAGTACATGGAGAGAGTTGAAAGGGCCGTGGCGCGATCTCTGAGAGCTGTGCCGCGAGAGATCCGTTCATGGTCCCCATCGTTTACATGGGAGACCGTTGACGTGCTGAACCTGTGCCGGACGGACGTGTGTTGAGCCAGAGTGTTCAAAAACATGCTGGTCAGCTGGTGACCTTGCAATCCTACGTGTACTATTGTACTAACCTTTTTTTTGACACCTCGAGGTCGGTCAGGTAGCATAAATATGTTATGGCAGATTTGAAATAGTTCAGCTCTGTATCAGCTTGTTCGCCTGGCTGCTTTGGAGCGGCTGCGATTCAGCAGTTACAGTGTTTCAGTTATTTCTTCAGCAGCTGCTACAGTGATCGCAGTTATTTCTTCAGCATCTGTTATAGTAAAACGACTGCAAAACAGCATGCCGAACAAACCGATTGTTTTCTTCACTGATGAAGCCTTCATGCATGGCTAGATTTGGCAGCACTGTTGAAACCGCCGGCTTCATAACCTGACGTTTGTCTTGAGAGTTTAAAGTTAATTACCTCAATCGCCAAGCATTCATGGCCGAAGCGAAATGCAAATGTTTGTCTAGCCGCATTTCCTGTCTTCGATTTCCGAAAAAAAAGGGGACGAGCAAAGCAAAAAAGATAAAGAAATCCTTTTGTTGTTTTCGGTCCAGCAAGGCGCCAACGGAAAGCCCAAAGCAAGCTTACCACAAACGAAAGCCCGGCCCACAGAATCAATCTGAAATACAAACAAGAACGTAATCCGTGCTCCTCCAATAACAACCCTACCGCCATAACGAAATGACGTTTCAGCCCCTTGGCATCCTACCAAGCCTGGGGAAGCCCCCAGTAGGCCCACCACCTTGCCGCTATCCCCATGTAGGGACATCCTCGTCATTGTCCACATCGTGCCCTCTTCGCATTCACACCACTCGCCGGCGCGCCGCCGTAAAACTCGTGCACAGTGCGTTGCCCAAGCCCCCCCAAACCCTTCTTCCTTTTAATTTCTTTTTCCCCCCTTCTTCCCCTCCACCACTTCCGAAGCCTTGGTTGGAAAGGCACCGAGCCCAGAGCCGGCCCCAACCACCCCACACCCAGCCGAACCAAAACCCAGCCCCACCCCCGAAACCCAGGGCCTCGCTTCGTTTGATGCGATTCCGGCGGCGATCGCCACCACCACCCGCTCCCCCGGCCTAGCGCGCGCTCGCCCGTTCGGTCGGCGATCTCCCCCGGCATGGCAGGCGGCGGGGCCCGGGCCTCCGACAAGGCGCGCTCGCCGACGGCGACCATCCAGTCCACCATCCAGTCAATCAAGGAGGTCGTCGGCGGCCACTCCGACGACGACATCTTCAACGCCCTCCGCGAGTCCAACATGGACCCCAACGAGACGGCGCAGAAGCTGCTCAACCAAGGTCCGCCCCTGCTCCCTCCCGATCTGGGTTGCTTCGATCTCGCGCTGCGGTGGGGGCTAGGGTTTTGGCCGCGCGCGTCCACCCGCATTGGGTCGTCGCGGCCACTACTCGAGTGGTCCGCGGGGGTACTCCTGTGGTTGCCATGGATGGCTAGGGTTTCCAAGCTGACGCGATTTGTTCACTTGTTTTTGGGGGAGGGGGGGGGGGGGGGGGTGTTGTGGTGTGGCTGCGATTTGCTCTCGTTTAGATGTGCCTAGTGCAATGTTCGCAGGGGCCGACTGATGGTTTATGGGAAACCGTACGGGAGGCATTCGATTAGCCTGTGATTTTGATTGGTCAAAGCATGCCTGCCAATACGTCAATCGTAGCTTGTCGGTTTGCTTCTATTGGCTGTAGTTGTGTAGTTTTCGATTTAGGTGGGTGATTTTCTCGTGACGATAGTAATTCTTCTCATGTTTGCACTTGCAGATCCGTTTCACGAAGTGAAGAGAAAAAGGGACAAAAAGAAAGAGGTATGCATTTGCAGTTTTGGTAACTTTTGAATGCAATGTCAAAATATAGGAATAGGATATAGCATATTGTTTCCCTTTTGTGTTACTTGTGTCTTTTGTAGATGGCATATTTAACATGTTTTTTTGTCGTAACTTGTAATGTACTTTGCCATGATATACTTGTTTTTCTTGTAATAATGATAGCTTTGCCATGATTGGTGGTCGAAACAAGGTCAAAAGCGAAAAAAAACACTTAGGGTTCGATGACAAAAGCGTCATAGAGCAAATATAAACAAGTAAAAACCTAGATGCATTCATAATAAATTACAGCACAGTAACATGCTACTCTCTGATGCCTCCTTGCTCTTGTTACGCCTCATTTTTTCCCCTCAGCTTTGCGAGTTCATGATCCGTCACCTTATCAGTACTTCGTTAGGTGAATATATTCCTTTCACGCTTGCTTATCTGATTCTTGCCTAATCGCTACAGAGCTCTTAAGTGCTTGTACCCAATCTCCAAAGTTATTTGCGGTATTAGTTGAGCCTCTCACTCCATTGACCGTGCAGTATTTGGCACGCATGCTATAATTTGCGCTGATGTGCAATTCGGAATCCTAAGTCCTAGCTTCTATTAAGATACTTCAATAGTTGCATCTAACTTGGCACATTAGCTCTTTCTTAAAGTGTGTGTCATTAAGCTTTACTAATGCTCTGGCCTGGAAGGTCTGAAGGCATCTATTTTAACTCCACTGCTTAAACTGTGCTTGCCTGTTCTTATATTGAAGGATTATTTATTTATTTATTTAAAAAAAATAGAATGCTGGCCAGAAGACCTCTTCTGATAGTACTAGACAAGTTGAGCAGAAATCCACACAATGGATGAAGCCACATGCACAAAGAATTGAAAATGATCAAAGACGAACTCCCATTCAGAGTCAGATGTCAGGTAACATAATTAACGACTACTTTATGATTCTAATAATTATATGTTTAGTAACCTGGAGATGTGTTTCTTTTGCTATCAAGGAAGCTTGAATCAGCGTTATAGTATATACTTTTTGTGAACCAGCTTTCATACTATGAGAGCATATAACTTTCAGTGCCATAGCAACTTCTTGTGCCGCTAGGTTTCTTGTCATCACATTGCGTAGAGTAAATCAATAATAACTTTTGTGACATTTGTAGTTTGTTGTTAATAATCAACATCTTTCATGGTGTGCTCCTCATTGACACTTATGACCCCTCCTTTTATCATGACCATTCTAGGATAATATCAAATCATTTTATTATTTCCATTGCACCTCAAGGATAATGTGTTTGCTTCTTTTATTGGTCCCACCCCTCAAGGATAGTTGATACTGTGGCACTATCAAATGTTGCGGTAGATTTTTCTTTTTTTGGATATGTTGATTTCAGGCTTCTTAAGCGTACGCAAATTTGTTAGCTATTTTGAGAAATAACAAATTGATCTTGAAAGCCATCTCTTCCTGTGGTGTTGGTTTTTAGCCCATATTGAATAGAGCTCTAAAATAAGATGATCAAAATAGATTTTATTTTAACCACTACATGAGATATCGTTTAAAGATTTCTATGCATTTACTCATGATAGTTTAGTTGCTTTGCTTGCATAGTATTTTGTTTCCTTGACCTAGGTATGACTGTTCCATTATTGAAATTCTTGTAAATTTTGAATATCAGTCACTGACTATCCCTTATTTTTCTCCTTTTGATTCTGCTGGTAAATATGCAGGATTATTATAAAGTATATAAAGTGTTAGATTCCCCCCCCCCCCCCCCATCTATTCTTGGTTATGCCTATGCCAACTTATGTTTGTATCATGATGCTTTTTTGTGATTGCGATTTATGTATATATTTGTTTGTGTAACAATTGCTTGTTGCAGGCCCTAGTCGGGAATTTCGGGTTGTGAGGGACAACAGATTTCCGCATGGTGTGATGCAGACCAGACCAGATGTAGGACAAAGAGGCCCGCCTAATGTACAAATGACTGATAGGAGGTATCATTGATTTGACAATTTATGCCATGGCCTGTACTTACAATGCGTTCATATTACTACTTGTCAAGCAGTTCTGTATTGTTTCATTATTTCTTTTAGTCAGTTTAGGAGCAAGTGGAATAATGATTGTAATGAAGACCAAAACAACATACTTCATCACCCCATGAATAAAATGTAACTATGGCAACTCATCCACTCTCTAATCCTATTTCACTAACCTGAAAAATTGTTTATCTTATTGGCTCGATAAATTATTCTGTGCGCATGATGTTCCTGTACAAATTTTGTGAAACAAGTGGGTAACTGGGTTGCCGTTAGGCATAAACATGATGTCATTCGTAGTTTTTGAACGAGAAATATTGTATTTACATCTAGGTTCAATGTGATTATACTATTTTTTTATGGTAGTGCTTCTGTTGATATTTTTGATACACCAGACTGATACAATCTGTATCACACAAATTCTAAGAAACAATTAATATTGTGCTAGGAACTAGATTTCAGAGCTCAGAAATGACCTAAATACTATCTTGGTGCTCTATCCCTTTTACCGTTACTTGCATCTGCATATCTTTTAATTTATCTCGTGCTTTTCTTACTGGAATTTTTACGCGCAGTGCGGCTGTTGTTCAGTCTGGCCGAAACCGCTCACCAGTCACAACCTCAGAAGGCCAGGTTACAAATCAAATTGCTAAGCACAACTCCGATTCAGACATTCAAGTGAAGAGCGATGCTCAGGGTACCCAGAAGCATGCAAAACCATATTTGACGAACTCTCAGAATGATCAGCAGATTCCAGCTTCTGACCCAACTCATGGGCCACCCAATGCTAGAGCGGGTGGTGGAACTGTTGGACCTCGGCGTCAAGTTGGAGTAGTAAATTCTACTAGGCAATTTGCTGGCCGTTCAGGGCCTCATGCAAATATTCAGAGGGGATTAGCTGGGGCAAATGGTCGTCAGGCAGGTTTTATGCCTAGAAACACCCATCCGAACCAGAGACCTGATACGGGCTTCCGTGGCAGACCTGTTGGTAGACCTTTTGCCCAAAATGTCAACAGATATCACCAGGGTCCTAGCAATCAAAAAGGTACATTTGGTCAGCAGCAATGTTAAGCTTTTACCATATACTTATCTTTTCAGCAAACCTGCATGTCTAAGTTTCATCAGTAATAAGTTTCTGTTAAAAAAATGTTGAAACTATTGATGTTCTACATCTCACTCAATTCCTCTCGTGTAAACATATGTATTTTCATGTCATAATGCATTCAAATTCTTGTTGTAATTTATGCGGAGTATTTCTGGAATGTTTCATGGTACCAAATCATTGCTATATTTTTCTAGATATTATACAGCTCTCATAGTGACGTCCAGCTGCTGCGGTTTTTTATACTGTAATTTTTTAGGCAAACAATACACTGAAATGATAATCTGTCTTTGCAGCCATGCAGCCTACTAAAGAATGGAAACCGAAATCGACAAAGAAGTTGACCACCACAGGTGCTGATAAGAGTGTAGCTGATGCTGTTTCGCCTTCAGCTAGCAACACTGAAAGCGCTAATGCACCAGATTTGAACAGCTTGTCTGAAAAAATATCGCAAGCGAATTTGCATGAGGTGGAGCATGTTATTATCCCAGAACATCTTCGTGTGCCAGAGTATGAGCAGACAAAATTAAGATTTGGAAGTTTCACATCCGGATCTGACGGAGACCAAGCACAGGCCTCAACCTCTCCAGACTCTGAACAACCAGAACAGTTAGGTGAACCTTTTCCAATTCTTTCAGTTACTGCATTACTAAAAACCATAACCTCGCAGAGAAAAGCGGACATAGATTATGTTGAAATACCATTGTGGCAAGGACACTGAATTAGATTCTACAATTCACTTTACATCCGTAGTTAATATATTATTTTTGGATTGTTTAGAAATTTCATCTAGGCAAAGTTGTTCCGCCCAATCCAATGTATTGCTTTAATAGGCTTAGTTGTTTGTCTCATCAGATTATTCTACGTATGTAAGTTGATATTTGACAAGTTCTCGTGTCATTTGAATGATATGGATGCACGGTCTGCAGTCAAGTGTCGGTAGATTGGGACTATGCCATTCTCTGATAGTTATCTTGTTATATGTAGTGTCCAAGATCCAGTTCAACAGGTTGGCGAAGAAGATACGTTGGGTACTGCAGATTATGAAGTTGATGAACAGGCAAGATCTTCACAGCACCTCTCCACATCGACGGCTGAAATTTCCTCGCCACCATCCGAGGATAGTGATAGAATGAATGGTCAAGTTGAAAATGATGATGGCCTGGGCTTAGTTCAGAGCGATACTCCAGTTGGAGTAGCAGATGGTGGAAATACCCAAATTACGTCATCTTTGGCTGCTTTTTCTGTAAGTTTAATGATGAAGAGTCATAAGATTCAAGCACTGCATTTATTCATGTGACGTTATACGTTTTAAGCCTTTTTTAAAATTTTTAACATTTACTCCCTAAATTATTATTTTGATGATGCCCATTAGCTCAAATTTGAGCTAACGGGCGTCGTCTCTCCCAGGTTCCATTTCATTTTCAGAGTTTTTTTTTGGTAGTATCCTCTATCCAGAATGATAAGTAGACCGGTTTTTTCTTCCATTGTTTTCCAGACGTACGGTCATGAAGATCCTAATATGCATCCAAGTAGTGAGGCGCAGTTATACGGACTGGTGGAGACTAATGTACATCCTCAAGTATTGACATCCTCTTCTCAGGTATATTTGCTATGAACTCAGTTACCAGTTGGTGTATGAACTCTTCTGCCTCCAAAATTCTGACCATATCCTTATGCAGTCTTCTGAACACAACTTTAGCCTGTATTTCCAACTATAATTGTGGTGCTATAAAAATCATAACATTGTGAAGTATGAAGTGAAAATTTTGTTACACCCACTCTAGATAGTTAAATATTAATTTTTTTACTGCAAATATTCAAAAACAACAATTATCTTGTTTTGAGTAGTATGGAATGTGTATTTTACCTTAGTCACTTACAAGTGCTGTCTCTCTGACCAGGGGTACCCGCCAGAAAATCCAGAAGCTGATAATGCCGCGCAAGTGTTTAGGATGCCAGAATCAAATGCTCATTCTCAAGTACTCCCTTCTACATCTGAGGTAGCACTGTTTGTCACCTTGTTCAATCAATTAGTAATCCATCACGTCCCAGTTTGATGCATTTCTAAGAGCATCTCCAGCAAGGACCCTATTTGGGCCCCTACTCTATTATTTAGGGTCTTGAGCCAAAATATCAACTCCAGCAGGGACCCTACTTTGGCTCTCATTTTGCATGCCCTCTCAAACTCCATCTCCAAGCCCCCATTCCTAGGGTCCTCCAACCCTCCCTCTCAACCCTCCCTCTCATTTGTGGGTCCCATCATTTTTTTCACAAAATAGGGTCTTGATCCACTTTACTGCTGGAGTTGAAGTCAAATTTTGGGCCCTCATTTTTACATGCCGGCATGAAAAACAAAAGTAGGGGCCTTGTTTTGAGGTCCATTGCTGGAGATGCTCTTACCTGTAATCTTTCCACAAGTCTATAATGGTCCCTTGCATTCTTATTAATTATATAATGCTTATTGGGACTGCAAATGAATCCAGCTTTGTTGTAGTCCAATTGGTTTTCACATTAATAGACTCTGGCTGACTCTCATTAAATAGATTCTTATTTCTTTGAGAAACTGACTGACCAGATGGCGCATAGCTCTGCCCTCAGCTGGGTAGTTGTACGCACTGTAAAGTAGAAGTTCAGAAGGCAATTTTGCACGTTGTTATGCATGCTGCCATATGCTATCATCACCGCATTCCAATCCAAAATGGGGGGAAATAGAGAAGAACCTATTTCTCCATGATATCTTTGGCTTAATTTCATATCGGCATAGCTCATAATCAAATTGTTCTGTGCAGGCTCTAAATCCACAAATTGTGAGCAGCGGCCCTGCTGCAATCTCTTCGCATCAGCAACATATGTCTCAGCAACAAGCAGCAGCACAGATGTACCCTCCAATGCCTATGCAACATTATCCAAATTTCATGCCGTATCGACAGCTCTATTCTCCAGTTTATGCACCCATGCCTATGCCAAACTATTCAACCAATGTCCCTTATCCATCAAACGGAAACAATTATCTTCAAATGCCAGGTGGCGGTTCTCATTTAACTGCAGGAGGCATGAAATATGGAGTTTCACAGTATAAACCAGTCCCGGCCGGTAATCCTTCTGGTTATGGGAATTACACCCATCCAGCTGGTTTTATTAGTTCTCCTGGTGTAATTGGAGCAGGAGTTGGTGTTGATGATGTCAATAGGATGAAGTACAAGGACAACAACATTTATGCTTCAACCCCGCAGGTATTTACGGTTTACAACGCTAGGTTTGATGTTTTGTATCATTATTTTCTAGTGTTACATAATGTATTTGCATTAGTAGTACTGCAGCATGCTTTGAACTTGCCCATTGTTTGCCTACGTAAACCAGATCTAATGTTTTCTCTAATATTTGATAATTACACTGGCTTTAGGCATATATGAATTTGACGAGTATGAGTCCTTTTGATGTAAGGCAGTACCTTTGCAGTATTTTTGCTGATGTCACCGCCATTTTTATCACTAATTTTATTATCTTTCACAGGTTGAGACATCTGACATCTGGATTCAGACACCTAGAGAGATTCCAACCATGCAGTGCCCTCCATACTACAACATGTCAGGTCAAGCCACGCCTGGTGCTTTTGTTCCTAATCCTGCAAATGCATCTTTCAATGCTACGGCCCAATCCTCTCACGCACAGTTCCCAGGCTTGTATCATCCACAACAGGCTCCCTCTATTGTAAGTCCGCACCCCATGATGCATCAGCAAGTGCCCTCAGCGATTGGTCCCAATGTTGGGGTCGGCGTGGCGGCACCAGCCCCTCAAGTTGGGGCTTATCAGCAACCACAGCTTGGTCATATGAATTGGAGACCCAGCTTTTAAAGACAGTTTCTTAATTATCTGTAATTAGGGGGGTCACAAGAGCCTTTATGTAACAACAGTAGGCTCCTTTTAACAGGAAGCACCTTTGCTTTTAGTGCAGCTCTTTCTGATCTATTTAAGCTATAACAAGGCTTTGTTAGCTTTTCTTTCCCCCAGGTGAATTCAACATCCCATCTGAACTGGTATGATGTAGATTGTGAGTTAAACATTGGCCAAGTTCTCGCACGAGCAGAGAGGTTGAGTGCTTTCAGTTTTGTTCTTTCTTTTATACTAATTTATTTTACATACTTATCAAGTTAGGAATGACCATTGCATGGTGCATTGTAGTGTGTACTGCCATCGAATGCAAATTGGTTTGTTGGTTGGGGTCCTTGACCAGAAGCGTGGTTATTAATAGATCAGAACCAGGTGAATGGCTTTGACTATATTCGGTGCTTATTAGCTAGTGTAATTTGATACTAGTGTGGCACAGCAGCTTTTCAATGCATATTACTAGTGTGGCACGGCACGTGGTTTGATACTGTGCTGAAGAGTTGTAATGAGCATTATTACTGTTCTGGCAAGCTGAACATGGACCTCGGCTGTCCTGCAGTTGATATTGTTGTTATGACCACTGATTTAGTTCTCTTGGAACTATATTTGAGATGGAGATTGATGTGCTGAATTAGAATTCAATGTTAAGCAAGAATGCAAGATTGATGCAATCCTGATGCAGTTGTGCCCGTGCCTGAAATTTGCCATTTATTTGAAGTGAACTGTCTTTTACTTTTGCAGCTACGTCTGATCAATGTCCTTGTAAGTCCTGGTAAATTTGTTTCCTATCGTGTGTCTTTTTTGGGGCCCCATGGGTCAAGACACTTTAAGGTATTCGACATATGATTATTATATTGTTGCTAAAATTTTATTTTCCATCAATCTATGTTCTCGGGAATCTTTTGGTATAATCATTAATCATTTTGTCATATACAAGAAAAGAAAAGAGAGGAGGTTCTGTCAGCGTGGATGATCCTTTATGTACTGCTGTTCACAACTTTTGCTTGGGCTACTCTCAATGTGTGGTTTTATTTTGTTCTTTCCAAAAGTGCCACATTGGCAAGAAGACATTTAATTGATGATTGAAAAGACAACGTGGCCGCTCTCGGCAGTCGACACGTAGCTTCCCCGTTGAAGGCCGATGTGCGGCACGTGGTGCCACAGAGGATGGATTGGCGTGCGGCATCGCGCTGCTAGTTTAAAATCACGTCCACATGCTTGGGACTATAATTACCGTTTTTATCTCTGGCTCCTGTGCCTGCTCATTGGGTCCAAAGTGTGATCACTAATCAGAGCACTATACTAACAACGTGTTAGTTCTTCGACGCTGGCTGGACTCGGTGCCCGCGAGTGTATCATATCCTTGATGGTACACCTGGATGTGTTTCATTCATACAGTATAAGTTTAAACTTCAGAACATAGTCCGCTCGTCGAGTCGTGTGGACGTACGAAGTGCACCCGCCCGTCGGAGTCTGGCACTTCATGTTCACAACTAGACTCTTTTTAAAAGTGCACATATAGGAAGTGCGTGTCCAATGACAGGCACATTTGCATCTCTTCATCGTACAATATTTCAATTGTACGTTTGCCACAATGCCACTGATTGCCTTCAAATATTTCGTCACTCTCCATTTGCTCCCCCAAGCCACATTCTCTGCATTGTTCATCCTTTGCTTCTGCTCTAAAAACTCTTAACCGAATCGCTACGCATGAAGATTTCGTCACTCAAGTTATTATCATCCATGCTTAGAAATGGACAAACATGATATGGACAGTGGCCACCATGCAAAAAATGCTGATAAACCGTTTCCACTATAGTGCTGCAGCGAAATGCATGGATATTCGAGGGAGGAAATTAACTCCGTTGGGTGTCTGGAGATTTGAATCGAAATAGTAGTATATATACGCCCTCGCGCATTCATCATCTGCTCCACTGCCCGCCTAGCTTGTTGAGACGTTCGCCTTGAGCTAGAACCGCAGAGCCGCCGCGGCGCGCGTGGCAGCCATGGACCCGTCCGCGGGCAACGCAGGCGCGCACTCCAGCCACGACCATGTCGTCTTCATCCCTCTGTACGATCCCCAGCCGCGTCGGAGCCAGGCAGCAGCAACGGCCGAACTCGGCGGTGGAGACCCACAGACCCTTCTTCCATAACCCCGAGAAGCAACCGAGGTCGAGCCCCTCGCGGCCGCCGCTGCCGCCCGCGCTCCTCAATGTCCAGGCCCAAGTCCCGCTTCGTCGAGCCGCCCATCCCGCCCCGCTCCTCCGCCGCCTCCCCGGCCGCCTTCGCCTCGCAGACTCAGACGCCGCGCTGCGCCGCCGTGTCCACCCCGCACACCCCAGCCGACCCCGACGACGACGAGGACCTCTTCCGAAGGGCCGGCGCGCCGGCGTCCGCGTCCGCGGCGCGGTGTCGCCGCAAGACCCGCGTAGGGCTCGAGCTCGCCGCGCTCGCGCTCTTCCTCGCGGTGCTCGTCGTCAGCCTCGTCGTGAGCCCGCTCAAGGGCCGCGTCGTCTGGGGCCTGGAGATCTGGAAGTGGTGCGTCATGGTCATCACCGTCTTCTCCGGCCACCTCGTCAGCCAGTGGCACGTCACGTTCCTCGTCTTCCTCATCGAGCGCAACTTGCTGCTCCGCACCAAGGTGCTCTACTTCGTCTTCGGCCTCAGGAAGAGCTTCCAGGTCGTCCTCTGGCTCGCGCTCGTCCTCATCGCCTGGTCTTAGCTCTTGGACCGCGAGGTCGGCCGGGCATCCATCGCTGCCGCCCACCGCAAAATGAAACCTCCGTCCGCCCACCCCCCTCTCCCCCGGTTCTGGTGCCCGCGCCCACCCTGCAGTTGACGCCGCGTAGTCGTCGTGGCTGCCATCGCTTGGAGGACTGCCGCCGCGCCGACATGGCTCCAAAGGAGCGTCGCGCCTCGTCGTCGCATCCACCAGAGGAGCTGCGCGTCGCCGTGGAGGGGGTCCGCGGCCTGCACTCTCCGGTGTTAGCTGCGGCACCGGCGCTGTTTTTTTTTTCTTTTTATTTCTCTTGGGACATTTGTATTAATTCTATGGAACATTTGATCTTCTTTGATGGAACATTCAATTCCTCGTTGTGGAACATTCAATTTGTCACGGTGGAACATTCAACATTATATGATGGAACAATGGATTCCTCGCTGTAGAACATTCGATTCCTTGCTGTAGAACATTCGACATTATGTGGTGGAACATTTGATTCCTTAATGTGGAACATTCAATTTGCCACGGTGGAACATTCGACATTACGTGTTGAAACATCCGACTTCATTTTGTGGAACATTGTGTCTGTATTGGATTTTTGGAGCTCGGAGTGCCTTCAATGGTGGGAGGAAGGACTGCTGAAGGAAGAAAACGACCTGTATCCAACTGGGCTGGATTTTTTTTTTCTTTCACGGGCCTCCGCATGTGGTTTAGACAGGCAGACTGAAGCCCATGTGGTTTAGACAGGCGTCGCAGACCGAAGCCCACAAGGTGGGCTACGCACGGCTTCCGTCCGCCCAGGTCGGCCGCCCACCCAAAACCGCCAGGATCCTCAACTACGTCTCCAGATTCCTCGCCTCCATGCTCATCGGCTCCGTCATCTGGCTGGCCAAGACTTGCCTCATGAAGCTCATCGCGTCCACCTTCCACCGAAATACCTTCTTTGATCGGATCTGCGAGAGCGTGTTCCACCAGTACGTGCTGCAGATGCTGTCAAGCCCGCTGTTGATGGAGCATGTGGGGCAGGAGAGCAGCGGCCTTGCGCGGGTCAGCCTCACCAGGACCAAGGAAGAGAACTTTGTGCCGGAGGTGATTGATGTCGTCAAACTCAGGAGATTGAGCCAAGAGAAGGCACTACGGGAAATCGGCTATTTGCCGAGTGTCCGTTTGTTTGCCGAGTGTATTATATCGGGCACTCGGCAAAGAGCCTCTTTGCCGAATGTTTTTCCAAAACACTCGGCGAAAAAAAAACACTCGGCAAAAATAATCTTTGCCGAGTGCCAACAAAAAAACACTCGGCAAAGACAATCTTTGCCGAGTGCCAGATAAAAGCACTCGGCAAAGTCAATCTTTGCCGAGTGCAAAAAAAAAAAAAAAAGCACTCGGCAAAGATATCTTTGCCGAGTGCCAAAAAATAACACTCGGCAAAGCGAAATTCAAATCACAGCGATTCGGAGCTCTAGGCTGTCAACCATGGTCCATATCTAATAATATTGAGAGCTTTAACGGCTTTTATGGAATGGAACAGAAGGATAAAGAGATAAACAGTGAGTGGGAAGCCAAGGCTGCTGCGTTTGCCATATTCAAGAATGTCGCAAGGCCTGGCTACAAGTGAGAGGATGATTATAGTTAACTGTTCAGTACACAACTCTTGGTCGTTCTTATCTGCAGGCATTCCTAACATGTGCAA
The DNA here is from genome assembly GCA_007726485.1 of Eragrostis curvula. Lineage (NCBI taxonomy): Eukaryota > Viridiplantae > Streptophyta > Magnoliopsida > Poales > Poaceae > Eragrostis > Eragrostis curvula. The sequence goes on along the minus strand of CM017441.1, from coordinate 47,352,724 downwards.
TTCTTTCATCTGTTTACATAGGTACATTGAGGAGGTGGATCTGTTGAGGTTTTTCAACGAGGAGGAGATGGAGCTGGTGCTTCCGATGTTTGAAGGAGCATATGAGACGGGAAAGATCAAAAAGTCTGCTATGAGGAATTGGGTGGTAATAGAAAAGTTCGATGCATTTTGCTGTTTCAAATTCCGCCTATAAGGTCTTTTATCCTATGACATGATTTCGGTTGGTTTAAAAGTCTAACTTGCGTTTTAGTTTTTCACTCCAGTGGAGTCTTATTTTTGGATATTTAGGCCAGTGTGATTGCTGAAATCTTCACGTGAATTATAATATAGCAAACGGCTAAACCAAACTTAATAAGCTGCATAGTTTGAGAATCATGATGGATGCTTTATGATCATTTGGCCTAGTTTTTTTATTTTATTTAAAAGTCTTATATCTTTTTTGTTGATTCATATTATTTATTCTTTGAAAACGAATATGACACATGCATGATGATGAGAAGTAGCTAATGTGCTGCCTTTTGTATAGTTTGATGCTCTCCCGCATTGGAATGTGTCTGTTGCCCTGCCTGATATTGTTTTATTACCAGGTGAAAGCATACCTAGAGCGCAAATCACTTGCTCATTCTCTGAACGACACAAAGACAATTGTTATGCAACTTCACAACCTCATCAGTGTTATAGTTGTGATTATTATCATCATCATCACACTGCTGTTGATGGGCATTGTGACGACCAAGATTCTTCTTGTCATCTCATTCCAGCTTCTAGTTGTGGTATTCATATTTGGGAATGCCTGCAAGAATGTATTTGAGGCCCTTATATTTGTATTCATCATGCATCCATTTGATGTTGGCGACCGCTGCGTTATCGACGGCATACAGGTCAGATCAAGAAAACCCCTGTTTTCAATAATTTTTTCGATTGATAGTTCATGTGAAGTTAATTTTACTGACATGTATTTGCACTAATGCTAGGTGGTGGTTGAAGAAATGAATATATTAACTACTGTTTTCTTGATGAATGATAATGAAAAAACATATTATCCGAACTCTGTATTGTCCACAAAAGCAATCAGCAACTTTTACCGAAGCCCTGACATGTATGAGACGATTGATTTTGCTATTGATGTTTCAACTTCCGTGGAGAGCATTGGAGCTTTGAAGTCCAGAATTAAAAGGTAAATTGTCAAACTTTACCTGGGATTTTCACGTCTCATCATAATATAAAACATCTAAATGTTATTATTAATCAAATCAACCACAATACTCTACATATTTTTACCTTGAAGAGGTTGCAATTTTCTTTTTTGTGATTAAGAGGTTGCAATTGCTCATAATGGATATACATAGTTGCATATGCGGCGAACAGAGAATAACTTGTCTGAATCTAATTGCATGTTTGTCTTGATAGGGTCCATAGTTTTAAAGGTCATTGGTTTCTTTTGATTTCAGGTATTTAGAGAGCAAGCCAACATATTGGCATCCCATCCACACGGTGAACCTAAAGGATATATTGGATGTGAACAAGATCAACATGGCTTTGTGTGTCCAGCACACAATGAGCTTCCAGAATATCCGAGAGAAGAACATCAGGAGATCTGAGCTCGTCATGGAGCTAAAGAAAATGTTCGAGGAAATGTCTATCCAATACCACCTTTTGCCTCAAAAGGTTGAACTCAGCTATGTTGATGGATCAACCCGTATGTAACAAATGCGGTACTACGTGGAACGTCATCACATAAATAATTGTAATGTAAAAAAATGAAAATTATATCAATATGTATTTTATGATGGTAACAAAACAAAGTCACGAGTGGAAGCAAACTGATATTTAAGTTTAAAACTATGGACTGGTTCACATGAAAATAAAACATTTGACTCCAAAAATAAATTGAATTCCACAGTGCTGGAATGTGGTTGTCACCCTTGACCCATGATCATGGTGCCACTCCATTATCTTTTTACCTGGAACAGGAAGCCATGAATAAGCGAGGCTACGAAAGTAACAAAAATGTAAACAATTGTGAGGGTTGTCATGCTAAAAGATTGGGAAGTAAGTACCGGATTCGGTGAGTCACATACCAAAAAATACGGGAATAGCTAGGCACCCACGGGGCCGTATTCCTGTGGTTGGGTGTGAAATTCCCAACAACGCGAATGTACGGCCTCTGAACGTTGTTGGGTGAAATATGGTATGCCCATATATGTGATAGGAAAATATTTCAATGCTATGAAATAGTTACATGATAAAAAAATAGAGGGAAGACAATGATAATTTTTTTTCCTATTTAGAAGTCAGGATAGAGATGCTTGGTCGAATCACTTGTCCATGACACACAAGTACTGCACAGGTTACTGAAGAAACTAATTAGCCCAAGGTCGCTATCCAGAGTAACCAAAAGACATCAGTCATGTAGCGTGCAGAAACACTATATGATTACGGATGGGTGATAACTTGCGTTCACTAACAGGTATGGCGTAGATAATCTGTGAAAAGAAATTCAGTAAACCAGTTTGCATGCTGCTCTGCTCCTAACGACTCATGTAGGAGATGTACTGGAATGAAGTAACCCGGGATATGCATGAACGAAACCAGATACGCCATGTGCTTATCTTGATCCCTTCAGGCAACTCTATGAAGGATTAATTACGAGAGAAACATATTGCTGCGAGGTATCTTGCCTGCCTAACGATCAACCGTACGCCACTGTGGGATGGATCAAGACCTCAAGGGGATGCGCTCTCTCCTCCACCCTTGCTCACAGTCCCGTCGTTATCTTGCTTTACGGTGACGCCGGCCAGTTCATCAACTACTCTATCACAATCTGCAACATGAGGAAGGAGCTGCGGATGTTCTGGTGAATGGAAACGCTGCCTCCAACCAGCAGATGTTTTCATGGGAGAGGAAATAATGAGAGAGAGAAAGAGATGAAAGGGTCACGGCAGTTTCCGATCCAGTTATTGATGTGGGAAAAGGAAAGCCAGATTTTATTGTAAATAAATAGCCCAATTAAATAGGAAACAGACCCACGGTTCAGAGAGAGAGAGAGAGAGAGAGAGAGAGAGAGAGAGAGAGAGAGAGAGAGAGAGAGAGAGAGAGAGAGAGAGAGAGAGAGAGAGAGAGAGAGAGATTATTTGCCATTTTCAGAATTTAGATTTTTCATGGTGTTACAGTTGGCCCTCAACCAAAAGCATAGCATTATCACATTGTCTGCTGGGAGGTAGGCCTGTGGGAGATGCAAAACCTGATGCATACTTCGTGAACCGCTGAACCTCTGGTAACAATTCAGTGTCATCTTGATGGCCAGATGTTTGCTCCTCACGATCAACATGATTCGAATAACAGTACACTCTGGCATTAATGTGGAGACATGCGTTTGCGAAAATGCATTACCAGCCATATATGGAATAGACAACCATTTGTTAGCCCAATCCACTTTCGTAGGGCTTAAACGTTCCAGCCAATCCATTCCTACCACCATACTGTATCCTTGCATAGGCAGAACTCTCACATTAGAAGTGAAGGTACAGTGTTAGATATTCCGCTGCAATTTCTGAAACTGTGGATTGCAAGTCAGTATATTGCCATTGGCCCCTTGAGGATCTCACGGGTTGAGCAAGAGCAGATATACCTTGCAACTTGGAAGCCACTTTGTCATTGACAAATGTATCAGAATCAACACTTCACTCTTAATGTGACCAATGAACTTAAGTGATTTTGGTGCTTCTTTGCCTTGTAAAAGCTTCATGAGACATGAGCATAAGTAGTTGATCAGGCTGCTCATCTCATCTGGTAATGGTACATCTAGCTGGACAGAGGGATCATCCTCAAACAATTGTCACATCTTTTGGATGTCATGCATTGCACAATTTTAGCACATTTATGCCCATAACGCTTTTTTCTGCACATTTTTCACGTAAGCCTTTAGCCCTTCTGTATTTTTTGAGAGCTGCAAGCTTTTCATCAGCAGAAGATTCTCTTGCATTATCTAATCCTCTTTTATCTTCATGCTTCTGCACACCTAGAGATTTATCCAGCCTGGGTGGCACGGATAGTGGAAATGCAGGCTTCGGAACAGCCTTGTTGAATGATGGTTCCTGGCGCCTGTAATCCTGCTGCTGCCTGAATCTGCCGCCTCTTCCTGCACAAGGGTGAGAGCACAAGAAGCATCCAAATCGCTAGGTCACCGAACCATAATAATTGACTTAATTTCATTTTTAAGACCATCCATAAATCGTGTTGTATAATACAACTAATTAGCATTAGCATCATAGGCAGATAGTTGATGAACTAACCCAGAGAACTCTTCTACATATTCAATAACTGTTCACTTCTTTTTTATGTCAAAGAGTTGTCCGAGAAGATATTTATGTTGATCTCTACCAAATCTCTCATGAATCATTCCGCATAACTCACCTCACCCAACAGGTTTACTGCGGATTTCAGCAGATTGCAACCAACGTGTAGTCGTGCCCTCAAAGTGCATCGATGCGACTTTAATCCACATGCTGACATCAACATCATACATTTCAAAATAAGAGCCTGTTTGGCACAGCTTCTGGACTGGATTTTAGATTACGCCCTGATACTGTAGCTACAGTAAAAACACTATAGCAGAATTTATTTTTTTGCCAGCAGCCATAAGTTGCAAAATCGTAGCTTCTCACGGATTCTGTCACTGTAACTACGATGTTGCTACAGTACCATAATCTGTTTTTGAGAAGCTGCGCCAAACGGCCCCTAAGTCTCACATCTAGGTTCCATAGTTGAGGATTTTTCACCAAAAAAATGCAGGAAATGAACGTTAGGTAAACGCCCATGACCCTAGAAACTATCTGACAAATTGCTCTGCCTATGATGCTGGTGGTCATGAGTGAAATCATAGCTGCAATGGTTTGGCTCAGCGAACGTACTCTTGACCGAGAGATGAGAATGGGTAAACACCGACCCAAACCCAAAATGGTGCCCATCGGGGCCTCGACCTGAACTTCTCCAGGTGGGCGAGCGGGGGTTGCCGACTCGGTGTTGCAGAGCACGTCGGAAGTGTCAATGGGGTGCTCGATGTGTTCCCGCTCGAAGAAGCGGTTGACGCGCATAAGCTCAAGCTTGATGTCGTCAACCTTCTCGAGCGCCGGTCGCCAGATCTCCGCATCCGAGGTTGACATCTCTAGGAAAATCATGTGCACTTCCATCTTCTGCTCGTCTTAGTGTAGACGCTAGTACACCACTCGTCTAGCTTCTGGCCAAGGCGGGTCTCCATCTTCTGCATCTCCTCGAGCAGGAGCTTGGTGTTGCCGTCCAAGGCGGGTGGCATCGGCTTGCCCGTGGGGTACGAAGGTGGCGCGGACGACAACGGTGGCAGCGGTATCTCGCGGCAGCTGCAGTGGTATGGGTAAGGATCCATGTATCTAATACCAAGTGTTAGCTACGGCTAAGTAGATTGGAGGAATATCGGGTAAGAATTAAGAAATCGACAGAGAGATAGGCGAGGAAGAACAACTGTATGCAGCGAGTTCAAATGATTGTCGCTTAGCATTCATATATAGAAAACAGAAAATGGGCATTGCGTGCATCGATGCCTCTACAATGCATTGTTTCATTTTTGGTGTTTTTCAAAAAGTACATGCAAGACACAAAGGTGTTGGAAACAACATAGTTTTATCTAGATGAAATTTCTTTCACCTCTCTTCATTAATCTTCTGCCACATCATTGATGATATTACACTCTACTTAATGAAAATGAAACTCCCATTAAGAACAGCCTTACTAAAATGAGTCGTCCATCATTTGTGTGACCTTATCATGTTACGAAATAAACTGTCTGGGGTAACTACAAGGTTTCATGCAACAAGATTTACAAGTGATGGGAGCTAAAAGACTGCTAATTTTATCCAAATATCTGCGTGCTGCTATCTCTAGTTTTCTCTTGATTTCGTTAGGACTGGTTGTATACGCTTTTATGGAAAATAGAGCGAACATATGTTTCTTTGCGGCAAAAGAGCCTGTAGCCTAACGGTTACAAGAGGCTCAGTAACACCTCAGGTCCTGAGTTCGACTTCGGTGAGATTTTAAAAAAAAAAATTTAATTACATTTGTGTTTTTAGTGGTAGGTGACGTCCCGTCGTCAAAGAGAGTTGTACTTTGTAATCGTAAAAAGAAAAATTTCTTTGAGGATGTTTTACTTGCTTTGCTAGTGCAGCCAGGGGCGGAGCCTCTTGGAGACCATTCTGGGCTCCGCCGCCACCCCCCCCCCCCCCCCCCTTGCCTCACAAATTTTCTGAAGTGCATTTGACAAAGGCAGCAATGGCATAATCCCCAGGGCTACTAACAAACGTATCCAGCGCCAGAATTAATACATCACCTTCAGTAGCCTCTCATTTCCTGTTCTCATGCTCGACAGGGAGGAAATGATTCATGCGTTGAGGTAGCGGGAGCAGCAATTGGTGGTCTCTTCTCGCTGAGCGCCATGTTTATCACCTAATTGCCCCCCCCCCCCTTCTTAATACGGTGTCACGCTCCGTCACTGAGTGCGACCAATTCTGTAGATGTGTTAATGTTTGTATAGTTCCGAATTTAGGATTCGATCAAAGGAAATATAGTAGATATAATCGGTGGTACTCCTATATCAGTCGCAAAAAAAATTGTTATATTTAGACTCTTAATCAAGTTATATATTAGACGAGTTGGCCTGTTTCCAGTAGCACCGGAGTTGTATCTACGTGTTAACAGACGTACTAGGCAGTTTTTTTTTAATTATTTTCTTACAATACTGAGTTCCAGTAGCACCGGAGTTGTAGGCCAGGGCGGGTCCAGGTGACCAGGACAGCTCCAGAGTCTAGACGCGGAAGCGCGGCGCGCTCCCGAATCTGCAACGCCCTCGACCCGTCCCGGCGGCGGCGGCGCGGTGCCGGCATGGGCACGCGCGAGGTGTACGAGGAGAAGCTCCGCAGCGGCGCGCACCTCCACCGCGACCCTACCATCAACCCCGGGCTCGGCTCGCCCCGCTGCCCGCGATGCCTCTCCCTCCTCAACCCCGCCGCCGTGCGCCTCTTCCCCTCCCTTCCCCTCCCCCCCTCTCGAAGGCGATGACCTTTTCTCTAATTCTGACCTTTTGCCTCTTTGTTGGTTCGCGCAGGGAGAGGGGGACTGGGTCATCACCTCCGTCCTGCACGACGCCACCGCCGTGGTAACAAGCGATCCCTGGCTCTCTCGCTCTCTCCTGCAGTCCTGCTACTTTGGGGCAGATTTGTTGCTAATTAGCTTGTGTTTGATTTTGATTCTCCTGTTTGTGCTGTCAATCTAGGCTGGTTCCGGCGCCGGCGCTTTGCTCAGTGCCGTGCACGGGTTTAACACAGGTACCCACCTTGCGGAGTTATTTCTGTCGTTTTTGTGGGGTTTAATCAGTAGCCTCGCGCGTTCGAAATTGAGATTGTCTTTTGATTTTTGTCGTGACAGGGATCCCTTTTGTTCAGAAACATGTGAAGGGGCCCAAGTGGCTGCAGTTGCTTGTTGGGGTAAGGCTTTTTTTCCCTTTGCTCTAGTGATGCTTATGTGTATCATGCCTGTTTCATTGCTAACTTTCTAGCTTTCTTCTGTTTGGCAAGAAGATTGCTCTAGTAGGCTTGGGAACTATATACTGCTAGGAGATGTAGCACAGAAAGTTATCCATAGTTACTTGATATTTTGTTAACTGATAAAATGCTAGGAATTCTGCTTGCTTCATAACCTTCTGATGTCTGCTTTAAGAAGGAAAAGTTAGGGAAATGTCTGCAGTACATCATTAGCTATTGATAAGGGTAATTTTGTGCTTAATCCGGAATAACTGAAATATGGACATCAAGCTCTAACTTAAACGTGAACTGGATTGTCTATTTATATATTTCTTAGGTCTAAGAAACAGTCCAAGTCATGACTGTGTAGGTTTTTCAATACAATTGAGTTTAGGATCATTAACAGGGCATTGTTAGTCTTTACACATTTGGCCTAGTGAAGTTAACTTTGATAGACCATTTTTTGTTTCTTTTTTCTTCGAAATAATTGTTAGCATCTGTGTTTTACTTGTTGGGGTTGTGGCCAGCAGCAACTGATTGTATATCATGTGGATGTTTGTTATATCTGTCATTGTAGAAGTTTGTGAAAATATGCCTTCTTGTCATTTGTTTACTTTGAAAATTGTTATTTTGTGCAGGTGCCACCACTGCTGATGTTTTCAGGTGCCAGTGCTGTATTTGGCGGTAAGTTTCCCATAGATATATATGACCCTAAAAAATATTAACAAGTTGTATGAACTTATTCGTAGGAGCTATTTGACATTTTTTTTGGGGCTATGGTCTAATTATCAAACAAGAAATTCCTCAACTATACGTGCATATGTATTATTGAAAACATGAAAAGAAAAACACTTTTATACCTACTTATGTGTTTGGACTACCTCGGTACATGACTGGATATTGCATTTGCAGTAGAACTAATTACGTCATTCCGATCAGATATGATCAATTTGCTCTTGTCAAGACAGTGCATGAAACTCACCCACCGCCCACTCCCTAGGCCATATTACAATAACCAGTACAATGTCAGACCGTGCATATTTCCCTTTCTTCCGAAATCCTTCAACCTAGATATGTCTGCCCAAAAATATTCTAAGTGTCAATCAAATAGTGGATTATAAAGTTTGTAGTATTTTGGGTTTAAGTCAATTGTCATATATGTTGAGTCCAAATGAAGCAAATTGTAAGAGAGCACTTTTCAAGTGTGAACTTTTGAGACTTTCACACCATGACCTCAGTAAATTTACCAATTTAGTGCTTTTAGTGCTTTCATATACTTGCCCAAGAGCTTAAGATTTCCTCATCTAGAAGTATAATGGAAATTTCAGGTTCTAGGCCAACATTTTGAAATTACATCACTGTAAAGTAGAGAGATTCCATAAAGCAGTTGAATTGGGGCCTCTTTTTTTGTGAGGAAGTTGAATTAGTGCTTTGTGCCTGGTGCTCATTATTTTTTTCCCTTTTCTGACATCATCTAATGCATGAAGTTTGATAGACTTGTTATGCGCCGTATACTTGAAAGGAAGAAGTCTATTTTACTACCCTCAAGTATCCATGTAGTTCACTTAACCCCCTAAACTATTTTTTGGTCCATTTTACTCCCTTTAACTATTTAGATTGGTTCAATGCACTCCCTCATGAGTTTTTTCTTTTTTGTATCTCTAGGTACACATCATGTTTGAGTGTAAACTTTTGTGAGATTATAGGTTAAAACATACCTTATGTTAGAAAATTGTTTTAAAAAAAGTTTTAAAATTTTTTCTATGCGGAAAGTGTGCAATACAAATTCGACATATAAGATAGAATAATGCAAGACAATATTTTTAGAAAAATCTAAAATAATTTTTCTAGCATAGAGGATGATGTCATCTACCATCCTACAAAATTTGAGCTTCAAATATAACCCATACAAAGAGAAACAAAAAAGTAAAAATTCACGAGGGGGTGAATTGAACCATTCTAGATAGTTCAGGGTAGTAAATTAGACTAAAGATTAGTTTAGGGGGTTAAGTGAACTACATGAATACTTGAGGGTAGTAAAATAGACTTTTTCCTACTTAAAATATCTGCACAGCTAATGTTCTATTTCTCGCTGCAGCCTATGCACTTCCGAGGTTTGCTCAGCTCACTGTAACCTCTTACTACGCTGCGTCAAGTGGCTCGCACTATACAGTCTCACAGATCACCCGTCAGATTGAAAGCTCTCATTTCTCAAATAGTGACCAGAAATCTGGATGAGTTGCTGTCAACCAGTGTCTTCTATATGAGCCATGTAAATCTGGATCGGTTGACTGGGTGGGGATCGCCTGACGTTAACTCAAGTCACTGACGGGTGGGCCTGGCCCCACGAGTCAGTGGCCAAGGCACCGCTGATGTTACGTCAGGGGGATCCCTGCCTGTTGACTCAAACATGTGCTGTCATCGGGAGAGAATATCCTGCCTCGTTAATAGTAGTTCTTTTAGTCAACTTTTTCATGGATAAATTATTGGTTTGTAAAAGGAAAATGCAAATACATATTTAACCTTATGGTCAGGACCGATGTTGTAGAAAGTTTATTTTTGTGGGCCAGAAAGCAAGAAAGCAAGAAAGCAGAATCGTGAAGTGAATACACAGTACCTCTTTAGCAGTCAATAACGAGACTTCTGGAGTATTCATCGTTGGCAGAATTGTCGAGCTATTCTTTCCCTGGATATTGCTTGTGAGTACAGTGCACACGTTCACAAAATTTTCAAATGTGTATCGCAGTCTGCATCAGCTATTCAGCTCTGATGAATGGATTCGCATTTTTCAAAGCTTCTCTCTCATTTTTAAACGAGCCCCCCCCACCCCCCCCCCCCCCCCACCCTTTTTTTTTTGTTGAACCTTCTCTCTCGTTCTTTCTCCGAGATCGGTCGGGCAATGAAGAGCAAATTCCTTATTTGCCATTAAAATTTTAACTCTTTCCATCGAAATTATGCGCTTCTCTTATTTGCCATCAGATCAAAATTCGCTTCCCCTATTTGCCACTCCAGTCACTTTGGCTAATAGAAAATTTTGCTTGCGCCATAACAGTGTTCATGCCACATTACAAAAATAAGTTTGTCTCAATGTGTGCTTTATGTCAAAAAAAGAGTTTCAAATTTTTTGGATGAAAATTTAAGGTGATTTTGCATAAAAACAATATTGCCTCTAATATTCATCCGAAAATTTTGAATTTTTCTTTGCATATGTTATACACTGCGACGAATCCATTTTGCTACTGCAGTACAAATAACACAGCACGAGAGCAAAATAATCTAACCATCAAAGTGATTAGAGTGGCAGATAAGGGAAGCAAATTTTGATCCGATGGCAAATAAGGAAAGTGCATAATTTTGATAGCAAATAAGGGAAGAGTTAAAGTTTTGATGGCAAATAAGGAATTTGCTCGGCAATGAATGGACTTTCTCGGCCGTGCATCGCACTCTGCATCAGCTATTCAGCTCCGATGAGGGGATTTTTCTCTGGACTGTTAGCACCTCCTCAAGATTATCGTATTCATCAATCTCCGTTGCTTAACTGCTCGACATATGCGTTTGATATCTAACCGCGTCGATCTTGTTCTTCGTGGAGGCCATCAAGACGCCGGTGGCGAAGAAGGTGTGATCAGACGGGTACAGCCGTAACAGCAATGCATTAGTCAAACGACAAAGAAGCGTTAGGTCTTGAGTATATACGTACGTCACGTGCCTTGTACGTCTCGAGCATTTCCAACGGTAGTACTCCCCTCCAGCAACCATCTCCAATAACATGCCGCGTCGAAGTGGACACGTACTTACGGTTCGGTGTAGGATCAAAAGATCAGTGCCAGCACGTACACACACAACAGGCGCGTACAAACCTGTTATTTGCACATCGACGTACGTACGACTCAACCGATGATTTCACTGCACACCATTTCTCGTCTCTGGAATTGATGGAGCAGCTATAGCAGCCGCAGTACACGCGGCTCCGCACATGACCTCACGAACGTACGTTCCCGCTCGCACGCACGTACGCGAACAACGCGAGGTACGTATGCATGTACATGTTGGCAAGGTCAGTCAGATCTCAAGCTAGCGGCCGGGCCCTCGTACCACCACTACCCACGATCGCCATGCGCTAGCTAGCTTGCCTCGATCAGATAGTACTGTACTCGGCGTCGGAGAGTGCTACGCTAGAAAGCCTAGAAGTATGGTGCTTGCGGTACGTACTAGGTACCACACCGGCCAGCAGTGTGTCTTTTATTTTTTAAATAAAATGAAACACATATAGTTATTACATAAATTCGGTATCGAATGAGCCGGCGGCATCTTTCATGTTGATCCTTCTGGAAGGCGTCGTTTGGGTGATTCTCTCAGCTTGTTGATCTTCTTGTCACAAACTCCTGCAGTTCATGACAAATTCATCGTTGGTTGCAGTTCGAGTGGACTTTCCTTCAATCCAGAAATTAATGGTGATCATCACTAGATGGCATATATGCTCGAGTTTAGTCCGATACCTAGCTAGCGAGGTGAAAGAACGGATAAAGAGTCAACCTTACTCAAGAGACGGCATCAGAAGACATGTAAAGGCTGCAAATAGGAGTCGTCCCTCCTATCATTCTCATAAGCAAGGTTTGAAAAATCGTCGATAACCGGCCAATTATCGCGAAAACCGGACTTACCGGTCCGGTCCGGTAAGTCCGGTTCGCCGATTTTCGAATTTGAAATTTGAATTTTTTTGAACCAAAAATATGTAAAAAAACTAGACGTCATTTGCATACCATTTGTGGAAACCACACACGAAAACGAATTTGTTTGATGGGTGAAATAATTGCAGCAAGATTTCTGAGCGAAAAGGAATTAAAAAAAAGAAAACTACCCTTATCCATATCCCGAGCGGCTCCCCTCATCGGTCACCCTCCACAAACGGCGGGTCTCCTCGGTCCCCCACGCCCCCGCTCGCCCACTCTGCCGCTCGCCGTTCAAATCCTCTCGCCGGAGACGCCGTCCGCCGCCAAGGGCTTGAAATCCGCGCGCTACCGATGTCGATGCTCCGGTTGCCGCTCGATATGGATCGGTAATCCATGGATTCGTCGATTTGAAAGGCCCGCGTGTCGATTCGACGGTGGCCCATGGTCCATAGCGTCGGTAACCGGTGAAATCGACCGGTTACCGATAGTTTGGCGTCGGTAACCGCTCCTCTCGACGCGGTTTCCAGGGGCGGCGCGCCACCGAGGTGAGGTGCCCTTGTTCCTTTTTTTTTTTTCTGTTTTTTGAATGTAGCATGATTGTCTCATGGATTGCAATATATGAGAATTTGGCATAGCTTGCAAATTGTGGATTGCAATGTAGCATGATTGTCTCATGGATTGCAAAATACGAATTGTGGATGACATAGTGAAATGCTTGTGCCATTGTGGATGAAATTGTGTTGGTTGTTCAAAATTGTGATATTGATACAAGTAAATGTGAATTTCATGCAGGCACAATGGGTGATCGTGATAAAGACAGTGTTTGGGAACATGGAGAGGGTAAGGGGGTATGTTGTATGAGGTTGATTGATGCAATCTTTTATGAATTCAATGTTGTCAATGTCTGGTTAACCATTCTTAGAATATTTTAGCAAAGGTCATGCCAAAAATTCCAACATTTTAAGCCTCTTTTCGCAATTTTTTGTTCCTGCGTCGATAACCGCTGAAACCGACCGGTTATCGACCAAAATCAGTCGATAACCGGTAAAATCGGTCGGTTTCATGGTTTTTGAATTCAAAATTTGGTTTTTGAATTTTTATTCGATAACCGCTCGGTTATCGCGATAACCGCTAAAATCGACCGTATCGGTGGGGGTCGGTTTCCTCGATCTGAACGATATGGTAAACCTTGCTCATAAGGATTGGCTTCCGCTTACTTTAGGTCTTGACTTCCTATCGAGATAGACAGCTCAGATTACATGATGATTGAATTTGGCTGTAACTTTCTTGAAAGTCAACGCTATTGCTGCAGCAGCTTCCCTGAGAGTCGAGATTAATATAATCTTTCCATTATCTAAAACAAATATTACATTTTTTAAAAAAATATTGCCATCGTCAACATGCCTCGTCCCCTGTCCATCTATCTTTCAGCGCTTAGAGATTTACTAGTTATCAGGCAATTGACATTCTATAAATCTTTCTGACACAATTTAGAACAAACAAAATATGCGGGTGGAACATTTTTTTTGGGTGAAGTTGGACCAGTTTCTATAGTTCTTAGTAACTAAAATCCATCATATTTCTTAATCGCATCATACAAAACATTATTTTTTTGTGATGCACACCTGGAATTAAAAGAGAGTTTCTTAATCGCATCATACAAAACAATTTTCTGAAACTGAAATAAAATAATTGAATCTGATTTTTTTTTAGTTTCCTATGTGTAGAGGATGAAATTAGAAGAGAATGATAAGATTAAGACACTTGGATTTGAATGGCTGGAAAAGTGACTTTAGATATTAGCAAAATCTAAGTCGCTTGAGAAGGTGACAAAACCTATCTATAATAAGAAATCCCCGCAAAATATCGAAACCAAAATAACTCTCAAAACCCTAAACCCCGTGTCACTAACTCTGGTGACTTCTAATTTTTAACCGGGAATACGGCAGATCTTACCATGGGTTTGAACATTTTATAAAACTTTGAACAAAGTGACCATCCTATACATTGAGTAAATAAAAAAAATTGGGTAAAAACAAACCATTGAAAACAGGCAGATACATATAAAAAAAGAACAGAGTGATTTTCCCAATTTGTGAATTTACTTTTTTTTGCGAGGTGTTTGTGAATTTATTTGACTGAAATCTTAGTTGATTCAGTAAAAACGATGAGTTTTTATATGTACCATGTCTCTGAACGTGTGTTTGGGGTACCCTTTGGACCAATTTATCAGACGGAATAGACCGTGCGTAAACTGTACGTACACATGCGTGCTAGCCAGCGCTGTTACAAAACTGAGCTGTGATGTCCTTGTTACGATGGACTAGCCGGAGGGACTATGGGGACGTCTCTCTTGACAGCTTTGACGACCGTGGATTAATAAGACGAGAAACGACAGTCCGATAGATCAAGTAATCACAGAGAGACGGACGGCACAAGACTGGATTGATTGGTGGGATTAATAACGCAAATACAGCCTTTTCATACGAGGACAGTATTTAATGATCACGGCCATGTCAACTACGTACGTGCCCGCGCGTACGTGCCACAAAGATCCTGTTTTGCTGGCTGTCACTGAGAGAAAAAAATATCCCTGAAACCTTTATAGTTCTAGTGAGACTGGCTTGCAAACAGTCTCTGAAACTGGATCATATTGGATCAAAATTCAAATCTCAACATTTTGTCTTGCAGATCGACTTGGACCTGAAGCGAAGAAGCTCGCGAATCAACGGTTCAAGACAATGAACACGCGCTCTTGGAGTGATCATCATGAGCTGCGCCTTGCGTACGCCCGTGTGGCCTGCCTCTGCCGAAACCGAGGCGCGATCGACACAAAAGAAATTTACGGCAAGACGCGCGCGGAGGATCACTGAAGCACGGCAGCGCGGCGCGCGACCAACATGCCGTCGTCCTCGTTCTCCTGTGAGATTTGCTCAGGTGCAGGGCGCGCTGCACTTATTATGTGCAGGGCCAATCAGCATTTTGACACCTGGCATCTTTAATTAATCAAGGTAATTAGCAAAATCATGCCGTCGTCCTCGTTCTGTGATGGTAATTACACGATGCGTTTGTCACGTCGCTGCTAGGTTCTACACACTTGTCCCACGCGTACGTTCGCGCGTACCGCGTAGTACTACTATATATACTCCACGGTACTACGGCCGCTAGCAAGTAAGAACAAGCAGCATTGATGTACCTGACCAGTAACTCTCACTCAGGGTGAATCACGCAGGCAGGAAGATGAGTTCAGCAACGGATGGGCTGCTTTTGACGGCGGTGACAGCAGGTACTACTCCAATTACCGTCAGTACTTACCCTGACATACTGACGTGTGATCATTTCTTCAGGATCTTCCGGCAGCGACAAGTGGAAACTACCCACATGCAGCCTTTGGACTCTAGGTCACGCGGTTATGATTGATTAGCGAGTTCGTACTGACTTATTAAGCGCCGCTTAGCTAATTTTGACCGCAGCAGCACAAATATAAAAGCCGTCCGTTCTAATGTCGCCGTAACCTCCTTAAACGCTTAGAATATTTTGCAAGGCTTATTACTTGCAAGACCCACGTGATGTGGGCTCGTCATACTCGCAAATTCTGGGTGGCAACTCAACCTGAAACAAGTCCTCAAAAAAAAAAAAAAAAAAAAAAACACTCAACCTGAAACAACCTCAATTTTGCAGATTTTGTGTGATGGCTCAACCTCAAATATCCTTGTTTTTTCAAGTCCATTCAGCAAAAAATAGACAGAGATTGAGAACATTTTTTTTTTGCGAACACAATATAAAGAGATTCAGATCGACTTGCTTTAGTACTAGTGACGAATAATGACCGAGCTGCGGTGCGCTGCACATTAACCTCACACGTTCGCGAGAGAACCGCGGAACCAGTGTCACTGCTGACCTTGGACACTGCAGATGACAACCGCGGCATATATGAAAGTTTGGGAAAAAGTCACATCAGGCCTGTAGGAGCATGAGCATGCACCAAAAGCGAGAGAGACAATTCAAGCATGCACGCATCGATGCCACGGCGAACACGATGCATGCAACACGTAGATCCCACAGAAAATGCTTTTCCATCATCGAGCACTTCCCAGAATGATGGACACTGATCAGAGGCCAGGACAAAAGGGAAATACTACTACCGGAGTTCAGAAGGACAGAACGATGCAAAGGTATTAAGACCTTTAATCATGCGACAACCGAATACATTGGTAACATGTAGTATAGCACGAAGCCAACATGCTATGAAGAAGCATGCTGCAACTGGGAACGTCCCAGTCCCCAGGAGGACCACCTGACCTGTGGTGCAGTCTGTCTATTGCCATGCCCTGAGAAAAGCATGAAAACCCACTAGCAACAGCGAACAAATCCAGTTCTTGTGGTGAAGCACAAAGACATATGAGTCGCTCGCCACATGCATGCATGCATCACCATTAAGGCATGCATGCATATATGCTTGCTCTAATTCATCTGGTAATAATCATCTCTTATATCACAATAAACATTTAACAGCGGTGCCATTCAAAGCAAATGCCCTCCTTTTGTAATGGTTTCTTATTTTCGCTGAGATCCATGGCATCAACCGCTGCACGGGCAATCGAGCATATGCACAGGTCGGCAGTGCAGTACGCTGGTACCTTGTCGTACTTCGGCTTAATCAACGCCCCGGCTGCTACGTGTACTTTGGTCCCCATCCTATCTCATTACAAACGGCCGGCCGCCTTGTCTCTCGCCTTATAATCACACCAACACTCGCACCCGGTTCTCGCACAGACGACAGAGATCCTGCGCACCGTTTACTGCGACGCAAGCACAACTGTCGTCGTCTTGATCATCAAATCATGGCAGCGCCGCATGACGTCGTCGACTCGTTTGGGCAGCCGCCCCTCATCGGCGGCGCGGCGGCGGCGCCGGCGAGGGACGCGACCGTCCGCCTCTTCGGCCGCAACTTCTCCAACGACAAGGATCACGGTAATGACGGCGGCGTCGGCGGGGACCAGGAGCGCAGGTTCGAGTGCCACTACTGCTGCCGCAACTTCCCGACGTCGCAGGCGCTGGGCGGCCACCAGAACGCGCACAAGCGGGAGCGCCAGCACGCGCGCCGGGCCCACCTCGAGGCTGCCTTCGCCGCCGCCTACCTCCCGGCGGGCGCCCACGCCGCCGTCTACGGCCTCTTCGGCTACCAGCAGCAGCAGCAGGCCATGCCTGCCGCGCTGCCACCGCACTACCAGGTGTGGGCGGCAGCAGCAGCAGGAGCCGCGCCGGGGATGTACGGCGGCGTGGGGTCAGCGGCGCGGCCTCCGGTGTACGGCGCCGGAGCCATGGCCGTGCCGGGGATGTGGAGGCCGCCGCCGCCACCAGCCGGCCGGAGACACGCGAATGGTGCCTTTGGTGCGTCCGCCGGACGGCCCGACGGGACAGAGTTCGCCGGCAAGGATGACAACGTGGTGATGAGCGTGGTGACGTCACTGCCGGCGCGTTTGTCCGCCGGCCAGTCACCGGAGAAGATAGGCATGGCTGAATTGGGACAGAAGGATGGTGGAGTCATAAGCTTGGACCTCTGTTTGTAATACTTCTTCTCCTGCTGGTTTATATTGCTTTTCCGTTTGTTTTCTTTTTGGCTTTGTTTTTGGATAGAGGGTTCTCTTGTGTTTCTTTAGATGGATTTGAGAGGCTTGGCATCAGAAGTTGAATGGCGGCCTTCTCCTGCTCGATCTTTAGAGTTTCAATCAAAACATGCTATATCTACCGAAACTAAAAATTTGTGTGTGGGGGCATATGCCCCGATTGAGTCTTCAATGGACCTGTACCCGTGTACTTTTATTAATTTACATGCACTTAGCTTGTGCTTATTTTGATTAAACAATCAATAGTATGATTTTATTCTTTTCCCCGCTGATTGTTTAAGAGCAACGAACTAATCAGCTTTACGTACAACCTTGACGATTTGTGTTGGTCAATAGCAAAGCTAACATGTTGTCGTACCCCAATTTCTGGAGCATGTTGTGCATCATGTACCAGTCCCTGGATCAGTAGCTGGTACGCACAAGAACACAGATATGGTAATCGAAAGCATACTTCGTATAGGTAAATAATATAATACCTGAGATATCACCTTTAGTGGTGGTGCGACGAGGATTCGGAAGTATCCAAGTCCGTCCGTCCGACTAATGGTGAAGCAGACAATCAGCGGAAACACGGCCCAAGCCTACAGGCAGACTTGAGTGCGAACGAAAACCCAATCGTCGTCGTCTTCTACGGGGCTTCTCTCACTAAAAACAATACGGGCAAACCCGTGAGTACATAAGGTACTCAGCAAACCCTAACACAAGGGGTAATTATATGCAAGGGAGGTAATCAAGGATAAGGCTGATGGTTCAGTGTATCGGCGGAAAGCCAATTTTATGCAAGGGTTGGTTTTGAAGACAAAACCAGTTCGCAAACTAAGTCAGGTATAGCAATTAATTTAGTGGGGTTGGTTGGCCCTGGGGGAGAATAAAACTTTCCCGCCAGTTCCCAAATTTTATGCTATGCTGGCAGGAAACCAGCGCACGGCTCCAAACCGGTGTATTCCAAAAACACACACGCCAAGGAGAACTCACGCCGAAGTCTAATCATGTGACGGCCATGGCTTTCGCGTTGTCCAATACCGTGGAACACGGCTATCCGGATAGATTCTTATCCTCTGCAGAGGTCGTACACTTTACCCACAAGGGTATACCGTCCTCCCCGGAATTCGGCGGTTTGGACTGGCATACTAATGGTTCCGTACCTGCCTAGTGTCACCTCGGTACCACCCCGAAAAATCAGCGACCAGGGGCTTCACAATAATAATCATAGAATGTCTTGGCCATAGCGCACTTTCACTTGCCGGACCCGACGCCAATCTTGTCAAAGTCTTCTCCTGGCTTTCGGTTGCACTCTGCCTCCTGGTGGTACCGGGCGATCACTAGTAGGGTGTGGTTCCAAACTCCCCCCATAAAGGAGCCTCGTGGTTGCACTGCGTGCTAGGCCAGACGGTACACGAACCGGTCCTTATACGACCGAAGCAAGCATCTTCAATAGCTACCCTCCAATGAGGGATAGCGTCCCAGAGATAGCCTCCCCACTGAGGACTACCTCGCTTGCTCCCGTCTAAAATATACCCCCACTATGGGTTGCACTTACTATTCCCACCCATTTTCACATTTACACACACCACCAAGACACACGCATTTTACACCAAAAATCATGTGAGCAAGATTGATTAAACACAGTGTGAATGAGTCCTAAGCAGCATATTGTTCCAGCACATCATTAAAGAATTAATGATGGTGGATTCCTAGGTTTATCAAGGGAATTTGGATAAGCAATATCAAGGAATGGCTATCAACAACAACTTAGGTCATTCTAAGCATTTAAATCATTTTAAATTCCATGCAGGTTTCATTTGAAAACAAGCTCTAAGTAGGATCATTTGCAATCATGGGTTCAGCATGATCAATAGGAGTTAGGGCTTGCCTGCAAACGCTTTCCTAATCTTCAAATTCTGACTCGAGGCTCGATTCTCTGACTTGCTCCTCGTGCTTCGAACTTGTCTTTGAGTTGGTCTTCGCGCTTGGAGCTTGTCTCTCTGGGTTGGTCTTCGAGCTTCAAGTCCTCAGCGGTTCTTCGAAATCTTCAGGCGCTTCCTCGACTCTCGCGTAAACTAGCGCATAAAACAGTACGTATAAACTACCGCAAAAGAAATGAAAGAACAAAAGAAACAAAGATCGAGGAAAGCCGATTAAGATCCGAGAAAACTTGATGAATGATGAGAGGCATGATTTATGTATGATGCAGCACTTTAATGCAGGGCATGTTACGTGTCATAGGTGATACACCTGGCCTTGTAAGGGCCATATTCACCTAGACAAGGTTTTAGTGGATTATATTCTTTATTAAATGCTCATGGGTGTGTGTGGTTAGGCGGATGTGGGTTGAACACCTTATGGTGGTGGTGGTGAGATGCACATGCTCTAATGATGGTGATTACGTGCATATCTGGTATGCACGCTTCCATCTTATTCTTATAGATGAACATGCAGAGATGCAGGTGAGAATGCATGCAGATGAGGTGCACGTGTACTTCGTACATTTGTGGCATAAAGACTATATACAGGCGGTAACCCGTATAAAGGTTTATGCTACTTGTATACGAAGCGAGAGGTGTGTCATTTTAAGGGTTTATACAGTTCGGGGTGATATCTAATGATGATTAGCTAATATTTTAAGTATTATGTTAACTGTCAGGCACTGAGTGCATGACAGTGGTTCGTGCACGTGATTATGCATGATTCTGTGCACTTGCTGTTTCAAGTCTTTATATAGGCTGGGACCCACATAAAGACTCTGGCAGCACTGCACAGGGTGCTTGTGTGCCATTTAATTCCCTATGTGGTCATGTTATTACCTTATCGTGCAGGTGCATGCATATGATCTTGCATAACTATTGTACATGCACGTGATCGTGATGCCATGAATGCATGACTTGCAGATAAAATATCACTAATCAAATAAGGCCGAATAGCAATTAAAACAACAGATAAATTTGATAGAACTCGAATAAAGATTATTCACGGGAACAGATCGGTGGATCAAGGGGAGATGATTGGGAGTGAATTGGATACGAACGATCGTTAGATTCAATGATAGCGAGTAAAAGAATGGATAGGTTATATGATGATGAAGTGAGGGGTGTGGGAGATATTAGGTGGAATGGCATCACGGGATGGGTTAGGTTTACATGCGCAAATATTTGCGACATGCGGGATCATCGTCGCATGATTAGCCGAGAAAGGACATAAGAAGGGAGGGGTGTTTTGGAAGGTCAATGATTTCTAGACCTAGTGTGGGGCTTTATGGACAGTACCATGAGGTACTTCGCGATTCCACGAACTCGTGGGCGCGAGAATCACTCAAAACGGAGTTCGGGTTAAAAAGATATGGGTGTTTGAAGATGAGAGGGCTAGTTTGTAATTATAAAAAGGATTTCAGGGGCTTATATATAATTACAGAAGGTTCTCAGGGACCAATCTGTAATTACGAAAAAATTTAGGGGTCTGGGTGTAAAAGGATAGGGGTTAAAACATAATTACAGAAAAGTTTAGGTACTTTTCTGTAAAAATGCTGGGCTTAAACATAGTTACAGAAAAGGTCAGGGGCTAATCTGCAAAATTGCAGGCCCTGGTGATTTTCAGGGGTTTTTGGATTTATTTTTATTTAGGAAAAGGTTTTATTGCGCAAGCTGGCGTCATAATTGGGAAATAGATTTATTTTTCAATTGAAAATCCCATGGACTCGGTCCATGGGCTCTGTGGACCGGGCTGGGGCGGCGGTTCACGGGTCTACGGTGGACTCGGACCCGTGCGCGCGGCGGCGGTTGGCCGGAGGCCTCACCGGCGGCGCGAGGGGTGGCCGGGGCACGACGGGAAGTCGTCGTCGGGGTTCAGCAGAGGTTGGCGGAGCCGAAGGCGGGGCACGTGGATGTCGCGGCTCATCGGAGCGGCGTCGGGGAGGCGCCGGAGATGGAGGTGGCGGCGGCGTGCGATGGGGACTCGCGCGCACGCGGGGAAAGAGGGAAAAGAGTGGGGAAAAAGAAGGAGGGGGGCGCAGTGATGCTCACCGTGCCCTCGGTTGAGCCAGAGGGGAAGAGGAGGGCGGCCGACGTCAATGGCGGGGTCGCCGGATCCCTAGCTCACCGATGCGGTGCGGCTCCTGGCTTGGCGCGAGAGAGAAAGGGAGTGGGAGTGAGCGCGAGCGTGACACGGGGAGGTGGGAGAGGTAGCACGGGTGTTCGCTCAACCGCGGCGCGGCTGCCGGGGAGCTCACCGGAGAGGGAGCGAGGTGAGGAGAGAGAGAGGTAGGAGAGGAATGAGCGCCGGGGAGAAAGAACGGGTCTCGGTGCCGGTTTAAGGAGGATTGAAGGCGCACAGTAAGGCGGTGGGCGACACGACGACGTGCGAGCGGCGGCAGCGCGGCGTCTCCGACGGAAGCGGGTCGGAGTGGTAGGGGCCGGGCGGCGTCGCGCGCCACGCGGAGACGATGGACCCGACAGGTGGGGCCCACCTGTCGGCGGGAGGAGGAGGACGCGGGCTGGCTGGGCCGGAGCACTGGGCCGGGGAAAAAGAAGTGGGCCGAGGAGCTGGGCTGCGAGGGGAGAGGAGGGAAGAGAGTCTGGGCTGGGCCTGGGAAAAGAAAAGAGAAATTTGGCCCGATCGGCTTAGAGGATTGGAAATTGGTTTTCTGTTTTCTGGAATTTGAGTTTGAGTGAATTTCAAATTCAAACAAAAGCAAAGATTGCTCAAACACTCAAAATAAAACAAATAAAAGGCAGAAATGCTTATGGTGACGTTTGTGCAAGTTTTAAAATTCAAACTTTTGAAGATTGAATGTGCATTAGCTCAAACTAGAACAAATTTGTTTAATTTGTTGTAAATTCAAAAGCTTCAAATTTTTAGTTCATTATTTAAATGAAAGCAAACACTTGAGCACAAGTTTTATATTTCAAAATTTCCAGATTCAAACTAAGTTTAATTTATTTAGTAAATTTTGTTTTGGAAAATTCATGGAAGGTAAGAGTTTAGAAAAGGTTCAAATTTAGAGTGATTTTTATCTCTTTTGAGTTTATTTATTTATTTATTTTTCTTCTTCTTCTTTTCTTTTTTTTTTTTTTTTTTTTTTTTTTTTTTGGCTCTGAAAAGTAGGGTATTACAGATCTACCCCACTTAAAAGAAATCTCGTCCTCGAGATTTGCAAGGTCTTCTGGGTGGAGCGGTTCTTCCTTTGGGTCTTCGTACCTGACCGTTGTAGCACTCGAGTCTTGATGGAAGATTTTCTTCATTGCAGGGCTTGGGGAGAGGCAAAGCTTCTTGCTTCTGTCGATCCTTCACGCTGGTTGCTTCAACACGGGAAGGCTGGCTTAAGGTTTTGATTTGAGGGTTTTATTTTATTATTATTGTTATTTCGATTAGGGCTTACTGACTGAAAATCCTACCCCACTTAAAGGATTTTCACTCAGGGTTTTCTGGTTGCTGCTGCACGGTTGCCTTGAACTCTGGTCATCTCAGGACACTGCTCGGGGCGAGGTTGTTAGCTGGATTGACAACTTTTCCTGTGAAGAGCTGATGATTCTGAACACTCTGATTCATGCAGGGTACGATACGGTGACTGTCTTCATGATCCTCTCAGGTGATCTAAACCGTTGTTTCTGGTCTGGTGTGCTGACGCTTTCTCTGCTTAATTCTGACATCCGTCATACAGGGTACCAGATTCGAGGATGAGTCCGGAACAGACTCTCTGTCAAGATTCAGCTTTAGAACAGCACTGTCCTTAGCCAAATATTTGTCCTCTTGACAGGTTAAATTAGCTGGTAATGCACCTTGGACTATTTGAGAGATTGTCCAAGAGAGCATTGACTTGACTACAGCAGGGTATGGGAGTGAACATGGCACAAACATTGCCAGCTGGTTAGCAGACTCTCCCTTAACATGGTTATGGAAGACATATGCTTCAGAGCTAGCAATCTGTAGTTACTTAGCTCCAGATTCACCTTTCCACTGTGGGAACTGGTTAGTTGATTTCTCACGCTAAAAAGCTCCAATGCTTCAGCTTTTGCAGCAACTGACTGCGGATATTAGGTATGAATGCAATCACTCTCGAAGTCTGCCGCAAAAAGAGAGCAGATGAGAGGATTGATTCTGACTGTATGGTCATCATGGACATAGGCATAAAAAGCCTGGAGGGAATGCAACACTGTCCTTGAGGGTGTTGCTCTCATTCTGTTTGGTTCTGCCAACATCTGACGCTGCAGGTTTATGGTATTTTGCTTCTAATACCATGCGTCTTCGCTGAGTTTCACAACAAGTGACAGAAAGGCTGTCATGGATGTGTCTCATTCTCACACTTTCTGTGTGTGGCATTTGACCCTTATGTCCGTCTCAAGGACAGACTTGAATTTCCTTTAACTGACTGTATCAGTCACTTGATCCTGGGCTGTGGGTTAGGGCCCACTACGCTTCCGCTGCGCTACTCTGACACTGGCTTCTGATCATGGTGTTCTGAAATTGGCCCGTGGAGGAAACTCCTTGGTCTTCGTCATGTAGCTTGCTGATGGTTTGTCGGGAAGACTTCTGAGTACTCGTGTATCACTAGTACTTTTCCCCAAGAGTTTGATTTTTCATATTTCTGCCATATAGACAGCTTTTGATCCTTCTGATTCATTCTTACTTTAGTCTATGTCACTGGTGATCTTTTGTGGATCTCATTCGGGGATATTCCAAAGATATCCATTAATAGGCTGCAGATCTTTGTCAGCACTGTCATGGACAAGCAATATGAGCTTTGTCCTTGGCAGGGTTCCACAGCGAGGGACTATCGAATTTTGAGTTGGATCAATGTTGGTGTCGGCTAAGACTTCCTCATCATCGTTCCAGCTGTCATTTGTTTCACTTTCTTGGCCAAGCTTTCTTGTGTTGGTTGACAGGCGACGATTATCTTAACCTTTCTTTTGTATTGCCTCATGTTAACTTTCCAATTGATCTGTGACTTTTATCTGTTGCTGGAGTAACCCTTTGATTGGGCTTGGCTTTGCGGGGGTTTAGGTATAGGTTGGGGAACGATTTGTCATTAAGTTGTTCTTATTTTTGATTCTTGGTATTTATGTTTGGTTTTAATTTGGGAGCACTCAAACATAAAACACCGAACAAGAACAACGAAAACCATCGAATCACTCAAGCAATGCGATTTGTTTGTTGCAGTTTTATGATGTTAGCGTGCTAAGATCGAGGCTTAAGGCTTGAGGGTAGGTAGACTATCGATTTCTTCTGCTGGCATCAGAACTCGACCAATAGTCTTTGACCAAAAAGAATCGAGGGGGTCATATGACTTGGTCGGTTAAAAAGAAAATCTGTCGTCCACGTTTCTGTGGCAAAATACTTTATTGCGTGGAGGTCTTGACATTATTTGGGTACATGTTGCTTGATTATTGGATTTATTGAACTTTCACTTTCCAGCTCAACCTTTCTTGAGCACAGACTGTGACTTAAATCCATATTTACGTGAGAACTTCACTGGTACTCTTTTACCATTCTAGTCCGTCTCATTTGTCAGTCCTCGGGAAACCTTACGGGTACAACCATTATTTTGCACGGCTACTACAGCTCCTATACGAGGATAACATCCTTGCAGCTGATGAGCTAAACTCTTATTCACCCATCATGAGGAACCTATTTATGAGATTCTGGCACACATAACAGGACTGCCTGTTGGTGAAGCTTGGCTACCTTGCAACTTTTGTTCATAGGCTTCAGTGCAATCCGTTGCAAAGTGCCCATGCTCCCGACATATGTAACACTTCTGGTTTGATCAGGGTTTCTTGTTCTTCTTGCATGCGACTCGATCGGATGCTCGCTTGTTCTTCTTTCTTTTCCGTTTACAGCTCTGGTCGGGGTTCGGAGGCTGCTTGTCCTGTGTGGGACGGATGATTCTCTCGCTAAGACTCTTCATTGATTCTTCCAAACTGCTTAACCTTTCAATTATACTCCCGAGGATGGGAGTTAGTGACAGGTGCGTGTTATCCATATTATTCCATACTTCTTGTCTTTCACGCTCCTGCACTGCTGAGCGAGTGTCTTCAGGTGGCTCTGGAAGTGAGTGCAGATCTCTTTCCATGTCAATTGCATCCTCTTCATCTTTGCCTAATCCAAATGTGGGGCAGTCGGAGAGCTGATGTCCGGGGTCACGACAGTTGTAGCACTTTATCTGGTACTTGGTCTTCTTGGCAGATCTGACCTTGTCTTCGGGTTCAGGAACCATGTCTGGTGCGCGGTACACCTGGTATGACACTCCATCCACTTCTACAGTCACGTAGTCGTGGTTGTCCATTGAGCTGGAGGCTTCTGCACGTGAACTCTTCTGGTTGAGGCTTCCCTTTTCTCTTCACGTTGGAGAAAGCAGAGGAGTTTTAAAAAGAATTGGGGAAGGTATATGGAATATTTTGCAAATAGTTTTGAAAATAGTCTTTTTCGAGCGCGTCTAGTCCTAGGTTTTCGTCCTACAGTCAAGTATTACTCTGATACCACTCTGTCATACCCCAATTTCTGGAGCATGTTGTGCATCATGTACCAGTCCCTGGATCAGTAGCTGGTACGCACAAGAACACAGATATGGTAATCGAAAGCATACTTCGTATAGGTAAATAATATAATACCTGAGATATCACCTTTAGTGGTGGTGCGACGAGGATTCGGAAGTATCCAAGTCCGTCCGTCCGACTAATGGTGAAGCAGACAATCAGCGGAAACACGGCCCAAGCCTACAGGCAGACTTGAGTGCGAACGAAAACCCAATCGTCGTCGTCTTCTACGGGGCTTCTCTCACTAAAAACAATACGGGCAAACCCGTGAGTACATAAGGTACTCAGCAAACCCTAACACAAGGGGTAATTATATGCAAGGGAGGTAATCAAGGATAAGGCTGATGGTTCAGTGTATCGGCGGAAAGCCAATTTTATGCAAGGGTTGGTTTTGAAGACAAAACCAGTTCGCAAACTAAGTCAGGTATAGCAATTAATTTAGTGGGGTTGGTTGGCCCTGGGGGAGAATAAAACTTTCCCGCCAGTTCCCAAATTTTATGCTATGCTGGCAGGAAACCAGCGCACGGCTCCAAACCGGTGTATTCCAAAAACACACACGCCAAGGAGAACTCACGCCGAAGTCTAATCATGTGACGGCCATGGCTTTCGCGTTGTCCAATACCGTGGAACACGGCTATCCGGATAGATTCTTATCCTCTGCAGAGGTCGTACACTTTACCCACAAGGGTATACCGTCCTCCCCGGAATTCGGCGGTTTGGACTGGCATACTAATGGTTCCGTACCTGCCTAGTGTCACCTCGGTACCACCCCGAAAAATCAGCGACCAGGGGCTTCACAATAATAATCATAGAATGTCTTGGCCATAGCGCACTTTCACTTGCCGGACCCGACGCCAATCTCGTCAAAGTCTTCTCCTGGCTTTCGGTTGCACTCTGCCTCCTGGTGGTACCGGGCGATCACTAGTAGGGTGTGGTTCCAAACTCCCCCCATAAAGGAGCCTCGTGGTTGCACTGCGTGCTAGGCCAGACGGTACACGAACCGGTCCTTATACGACCGAAGCAAGCATCTTCAATAGCTACCCTCCAATGAGGGATAGCGTCCCAGAGATAGCCTCCCCACTGAGGACTACCTCGCTTGCTCCCGTCTAAAATATACCCCCACTATGGGTTGCACTTACTATTCCCACCCATTTTCACATTTACACACACCACCAAGACACACGCATTTTACACCAAAAATCATGTGAGCAAGATTGATTAAACACAGTGTGAATGAGTCCTAAGCAGCATATTGTTCCAGCACATCATTAAAGAATTAATGATGGTGGATTCCTAGGTTTATCAAGGGAATTTGGATAAGCAATATCAAGGAATGGCTATCAACAACAACTTAGGTCATTCTAAGCATTTAAATCATTTTAAATTCCATGCAGGTTTCATTTGAAAACAAGCTCTAAGTAGGATCATTTGCAATCATGGGTTCAGCATGATCAATAGGAGTTAGGGCTTGCCTGCAAACGCTTTCCTAATCTTCAAATTCTGACTCGAGGCTCGATTCTCTGACTTGCTCCTCGTGCTTCGAACTTGTCTTTGAGTTGGTCTTCGCGCTTGGAGCTTGTCTCTCTGGGTTGGTCTTCGAGCTTCAAGTCCTCAGCGGTTCTTCGAAATCTTCAGGCGCTTCCTCGACTCTCGCGTAAACTAGCGCATAAAACAGTACGTATAAACTACCGCAAAAGAAATGAAAGAACAAAAGAAACAAAGATCGAGGAAAGCCGATTAAGATCCGAGAAAACTTGATGAATGATGAGAGGCATGATTTATGTATGATGCAGCACTTTAATGCAGGGCATGTTACGTGTCATAGGTGATACACCTGGCCTTGTAAGGGCCATATTCACCTAGACAAGGTTTTAGTGGATTATATTCTTTATTAAATGCTCATGGGTGTGTGTGGTTAGGCGGATGTGGGTTGAACACCTTATGGTGGTGGTGGTGAGATGCACATGCTCTAATGATGGTGATTACGTGCATATCTGGTATGCACGCTTCCATCTTATTCTTATAGATGAACATGCAGAGATGCAGGTGAGAATGCATGCAGATGAGGTGCACGTGTACTTCGTACATTTGTGGCATAAAGACTATATACAGGCGGTAACCCGTATAAAGGTTTATGCTACTTGTATACGAAGCGAGAGGTGTGTCATTTTAAGGGTTTATACAGTTCGGGGTGATATCTAATGATGATTAGCTAATATTTTAAGTATTATGTTAACTGTCAGGCACTGAGTGCATGACAGTGGTTCGTGCACGTGATTATGCATGATTCTGTGCACTTGCTGTTTCAAGTCTTTATATAGGCTGGGACCCACATAAAGACTCTGGCAGCACTGCACAGGGTGCTTGTGTGCCATTTAATTCCCTATGTGGTCATGTTATTACCTTATCGTGCAGGTGCATGCATATGATCTTGCATAACTATTGTACATGCACGTGATCGTGATGCCATGAATGCATGACTTGCAGATAAAATATCACTAATCAAATAAGGCCGAATAGCAATTAAAACAACAGATAAATTTGATAGAACTCGAATAAAGATTATTCACGGGAACAGATCGGTGGATCAAGGGGAGATGATTGGGAGTGAATTGGATACGAACGATCGTTAGATTCAATGATAGCGAGTAAAAGAATGGATAGGTTATATGATGATGAAGTGAGGGGTGTGGGAGATATTAGGTGGAATGGCATCACGGGATGGGTTAGGTTTACATGCGCAAATATTTGCGACATGCGGGATCATCGTCGCATGATTAGCCGAGAAAGGACATAAGAAGGGAGGGGTGTTTTGGAAGGTCAATGATTTCTAGACCTAGTGTGGGGCTTTATGGACAGTACCATGAGGTACTTCGCGATTCCACGAACTCGTGGGCGCGAGAATCACTCAAAACGGAGTTCGGGTTAAAAAGATATGGGTGTTTGAAGATGAGAGGGCTAGTTTGTAATTATAAAAAGGATTTCAGGGCTTATATATAATTACAGAAGGTTCTCAGGGACCAATCTGTAATTACGAAAAAATTTAGGGGTCTGGGTGTAAAAGGATAGGGGTTAAAACATAATTACAGAAAAGTTTAGGTACTTTTCTGTAAAAATGCTGGGCTTAAACATAGTTACAGAAAAGGTCAGGGGCTAATCTGCAAAATTGCAGGCCCTGGTGATTTTCAGGGGTTTTTGGATTTATTTTTATTTAGGAAAAGGTTTTATTGCGCAAGCTGGCGTCATAATTGGGAAATAGATTTATTTTTCAATTGAAAATCCCATGGACTCGGTCCATGGGCTCTGTGGACCGGGCTGGGGCGGCGGTTCACGGGTCTACGGTGGACTCGGACCCGTGCGCGCGGCGGCGGTTGGCCGGAGGCCTCACCGGCGGCGCGAGGGGTGGCCGGGGCACGACGGGAAGTCGTCGTCGGGGTTCAGCAGAGGTTGGCGGAGCCGAAGGCGGGGCACGTGGATGTCGCGGCTCATCGGAGCGGCGTCGGGGAGGCGCCGGAGATGGAGGTGGCGGCGGCGTGCGATGGGGACTCGCGCGCACGCGGGGAAAGAGGGAAAAGAGTGGGGAAAAAGAAGGAGGGGGGCGCAGTGATGCTCACCGTGCCCTCGGTTGAGCCAGAGGGGAAGAGGAGGGCGGCCGACGTCAATGGCGGGGTCGCCGGATCCCTAGCTCACCGATGCGGTGCGGCTCCTGGCTTGGCGCGAGAGAGAAAGGGAGTGGGAGTGAGCGCGAGCGTGACACGGGGAGGTGGGAGAGGTAGCACGGGTGTTCGCTCAACCGCGGCGCGGCTGCCGGGGAGCTCACCGGAGAGGGAGCGAGGTGAGGAGAGAGAGAGGTAGGAGAGGAATGAGCGCCGGGGAGAAAGAACGGGTCTCGGTGCCGGTTTAAGGAGGATTGAAGGCGCACAGTAAGGCGGTGGGCGACACGACGACGTGCGAGCGGCGGCAGCGCGGCGTCTCCGACGGAAGCGGGTCGGAGTGGTAGGGGCCGGGCGGCGTCGCGCGCCACGCGGAGACGATGGACCCGACAGGTGGGGCCCACCTGTCGGCGGGAGGAGGAGGACGCGGGCTGGCTGGGCCGGAGCACTGGGCCGGGGAAAAAGAAGTGGGCCGAGGAGCTGGGCTGCGAGGGGAGAGGAGGGAAGAGAGTCTGGGCTGGGCCTGGGAAAAGAAAAGAGAAATTTGGCCCGATCGGCTTAGAGGATTGGAAATTGGTTTTCTGTTTTCTGGAATTTGAGTTTGAGTGAATTTCAAATTCAAACAAAAGCAAAGATTGCTCAAACACTCAAAATAAAACAAATAAAAGGCAGAAATGCTTATGGTGACGTTTGTGCAAGTTTTAAAATTCAAACTTTTGAAGATTGAATGTGCATTAGCTCAAACTAGAACAAATTTGTTTAATTTGTTGTAAATTCAAAAGCTTCAAATTTTTAGTTCATTATTTAAATGAAAGCAAACACTTGAGCACAAGTTTTATATTTCAAAATTTCCAGATTCAAACTAAGTTTAATTTATTTAGTAAATTTTGTTTTGGAAAATTCATGGAAGGTAAGAGTTTAGAAAAGGTTCAAATTTAGAGTGATTTTTATCTCTTTTGAGTTTATTTATTTATTTATTTTTCTTCTTTTTTTTTCTTTTTTTTTTTTTTTTTTTTTTTTTTGGCTCTGAAAAGTAGGGTATTACACATGTTGACCAACACGACTCATAAAGCACGTAGCATTATGTGCGGCTCAGATAAGAGCGGCGACAACTAATAGTTGTGAGAAATGCAGTTTGAAAGATGAAAAATACTAACAAACAGGTGAGATGCATCAACAGAGCCATGGGCGCAGTGAAGTGGAGGCAAATCCTCCCTCCCTTTAACTGGATTATTTGCCCAACCATCATATGATGGTTCTATCTGTGTTGCACATCAAGTACAACAAATGGTTATAATTAAAATGCAATTTTAGTTTTATTGCACTTCAACTGCAATCATCCATTGCACTTTATGTGTAGCTCAGATAGACCCATATGATGGGGTTAGCAAATGCTTCATCTGTTTTTAAATTATTGTCGTCCTGAATTTTTAGTTACGTTTGCTCATTTGTCTTATTCATTTTAAAAAAATATATCATATATTTTGTTACTGTTTGTTTTAGCACAAAAGAAAATTGAAACATAACTTATAAATTTGCATATTTAGACTAATATTTTGAATAAAATGAATGGTAAACAATAATAGCTACAAAAATTAACGACGACAACAATTTAAGAACAGAAGAAGTAAGAGTTATGTCGAAAATGAAATGCAATGGGTAATCAGGTTGTAGTAATAATAAATAGACGCAAATCATGAAATTCTGCTTTTTTACTAGTGCCTCACAAATAACCTAATGGTTCTTTCTGTTTGCTGAGGTGGATGTTTGAAGACGGCGTATTTATTTGCACTGTGAATGGCCTAATGGTTCGACGTACACTCAATTAAGCAGTCAAATACGAGCTGCTAACAATAAGCTAATTATGTAAACTGCACCGTTGCCGCGCGCGACGCACACTGCAACCGCATACGTTGTACCACATCAGCACAAGTAGCTATCAGTACTAGACGACGTACTTGCGGGTACGCACAACGTATGTTCGTGCATCAATATGGTTTGTATACAGGTTGTCAGCTTGATGTGTGATGGTGTGTACGTTCTCTGCTTACCACTGACTGAAACCGTATGTTCACAATTTTCGCAGCTCGCAGACATTTCTATTTTAGACAATGGAAGAGTTTCCGCCTCTGCGTAGCGTACGATCTTATTACGTTTTTAGTTCCCTCGCAGACCTGGCTTGCAATAGTTGGCAATGGCATCATGCCATGTTC
Organism: Eragrostis curvula; assembly: GCA_007726485.1. Lineage (NCBI taxonomy): Eukaryota > Viridiplantae > Streptophyta > Magnoliopsida > Poales > Poaceae > Eragrostis > Eragrostis curvula. The sequence continues at coordinate 47,320,480 of CM017441.1, read as the reverse complement.
TGCCGAGATGTGTTCACTCTGCGTGCACGAACCGCATGACATGTCTGTTGCGCTCTGCATGTGTCCATCGGACATGTACCATCTCTAGCTACGTGTGCGTGGTGTACCATCCATCCCATCCCACGTACGTACTAGTTAGCACACGGCTCCGTGGCCGTGCGAAGCGAGCACGGCCAGCCGCATATGCAGCTGAAGCACCAGCGCGCGCGAAGGGTGGACAACTGGACATGCATGCATGGGCCGGACCTGCAGCTTGGAGTGCGCGGCGTGCAGCGCGGGCCGTGGTCCGTGGCGATGTCTCTGCACTCTCTTTCTGCTTCTCCGGCCGCTCGTCAATCGTCATCGCTCGATCGTATATGTCCTCGCGGAAGGACACGTCCATGTGGGACGCATGTGCCGGCCTTGACGCCTCGGGAAGCGCAACGCCGGGATCGGGCTGCTACGGCCGGCCGCCGTTGAGGCCTCGCGTGGTCGCAGCCGCACGGCCGGCGGTACAAGTGCGCTCGGCCGGGTTGACGACAGCGCGGTCGCCGGAGGACGACGCGTGCTGCTCGATTGACGTTGGCTCACCAACCCTTGCTAATATTAGGAAAAAAAAAAGTTCAAAACTTCATGAGCCACGGGATATATCACTGGTGTCTAGCTTGATGGCGCCAAACCCAACATGCTAATAAATTTTATAAGCATGCATATTAAGGAGGTGGATGCCATATCACTTTTGCATGGAATTGGAAAAGCAAATACATGCCGAAAATCAAGTTTTTCATCTGGCTTCTCCTAAAAGACAGAGTAAACATTAGAAATATGCTTAGAAGAAGGAACCATATTTTACAGACTGGATATAATTGTGTGCTCTGTAGTAGGAACACTGAAGAAACCCTGGAGCATCTCTTTTTTGATTGTGATTTCAGTTCAACATGCTGGTTCAGTCTTGGTATATTATGGAATGAGGAACTTGATGTGAAAGAAAAAATAGTGCAGTGCAAGAGGGACTTTCAGTATCAGTTTTTCATGGAAATTTTTTCAGTGGCTATCTGGACCATTTAGAAGCAGAGAAATGCTAAGATTTTTGACAACAAGCTACCTAGTGTAGTTAGTTGGAAAAGAGCCTTTAAAGAGGAAACAATTCTGCATCTATACAGAATCAATGAGAGTCATCATCAAGTTATAAGAAGCTGGTTGGATCTCATATAATCTTGTGCACTTTGGACTGGTTTCCTAAAGTATAGTATATATCTCTGTTGTATGTAATTAGCAGTAGAGGTAACAGTAGGCTGTAGTAGTCTTTGTTTTAGCTCTAGTAGTAGCGTAGTCCTCCTGACCTTTTCTTTTCTTGATTCTTGTAAATATAATCTATTAATGGAAAAGGCTTGCACTGTGGGGAACTCCCCTACAGTTTTTCGTAAAAAAAAAAAAAAACATGCTGTACTCCTGGGCATTTTTGCGGAGGTGTCGGTACAGTGACCCACTGACTAGCTAGTAAATCACAGGAGGCGTGACTTGTTTTGCGATGTGATTTTGTTCTTTTATAAACGAGAACTTTTGTCAAAATCGTGGTTGGTGCATTAATGATCTCGTTTCGCCGACTGAGATTAGCTAAGACCAAACCGCGATTCGCTAGCTAGGCCCTGCCGGCGGCACGTACGCTTCGTGCTCACGAAAAGAGAGCGAAGACTTCTTGCACTCGCTCAATGATTTGCGTGGTAGAGGTAAGACAGGGGAACACCTTCTGATTGCGATTAGTGTTTGGTCTAATAGCGTCTGAAATACACTGCAAGACAATCATGTGCAGGGTCTCACCAGGCCTTTATTCCAACAACCCAGATTTATTGGTGCACTGTCTTTTCATATCAGGATTTTTACCAAGAATTTGTTAATTTCAGCTGTTATACCTATAAGATATCAGCCACTATCCTTTTAACTGACACTACTTTTTTTTCTTTTATTAAAATCAGCTCTAACCGGAGCCATTGCTCGAGAAGGTAAAAGCCACCGGAATCCAGATCCGTCAACGAACGAGCTCGAGCTGTGCCCAGTTTTTACTTTGGGTCCATTACCAAGATGACTGAAAAATGCCCATGGGCCGGATATACACAGGTGATCCTCGAAAGAATTCTAACTGGGCCCAAAAATTATGACCCACACGCCAGTTTCCGTCGCAGCCGGCCGGCCGGCTGGCCGCGCCGCCGCCGTCGCAGCTCGCCTGCTCCCCGCACCACCGGTAGCGCAGAAAACCGGTTGGAAAAGTGAACCCAAAATGGGAACAAGAGGGAGCTTTTCACCCGCTCCCTCCGTCCCCGCCCGCATCGCTTCAATGCCAAGCGAAAGGGGCGAGCCCAACCGAACCGACCCCCGCGCGCGCGCGCACCTCGCCTGCGCTCTGCACCCGCACCCTCAAATGCGGCCCGCGCCCGCCGCGCCCGCGCGACGCTAGCTTCTCCCGCCCGCGGCGATCGATCGCCATGGCGTCGCGGCATCATCCGGACGCGTCTCCCGCGGCTGCGGCGGAGCTCCCGCCCTACGCGCCGGGGGCCAACAAGGAGAGCGTCACCGTCACCGTCCGCTTCCGGCCGCTCAGGTTGGGCCCTGCTGCGCCGCGCGTGTCCGCGATTTCATCCGTTGGGTTCGGCTTGGATTGGAGCAATGTGGATTGATTTTGGTGGTGAATTTTATTTTGTATGCTCGTTTGTGTTGAAAGCCAGCGGGAAATTCGGCTGGGAGAGGAGATTGCTTGGTACGCAGATGGCGACACCACCGTGCGGAGCCAGCAGAATCCCAGCGTCGCGTACGCCTACGGTCAGTACATGGATGATTCTTCGGTTTGGATTTTCCGGGGGTTGTGAGGATTTGCACTGGGTGCTATCGAAACATTACTGTTATGTAAAGTTGGCCCTAAAAATTGGTTTAAATTCTAATGAATTCAAGTGGGAAAATGAGTTTGCACGACATGGTGCTACAATGTTGGTCCAATGAGTGATTTGTGGGTTTATTAGTGTCTGGCATGTGAATTCATCGCATGGGAGTCAACAATTGACAATTTCTATAGTCAACAGGGTAACTTGTTTCCCTTGCAAAAAAACAGGGTAACTTGTTTGAGCAATGTATTTAAGAGGATAGTAGTGTCGTTCAAGTTCCTGTTTGAGCCTGTGATTGCAAATGAATGACGAAAGGTTGTTGCTGCAATTCTCGCAGCCTTTTTCTGTTAAATTTTTTCTTCATCAGAGGCTAATATGGAATTCATATCCAGATCGAGTTTTCGGGCCAACTACAACAACACGTCATGTGTATGACGCTGCAGCTCATCAGGTTGTTAGTGGAGCCATGGAAGGAATAAACGGTAATTCAAGTTTCATTCTCTTGTTCATGCAATGTTTTCTTTTTTCTCTCTAAAGCTAAAAGTCTCCTATGATTACGCAAATAACTGATGTTTTCTGGAGAACTTTAGCAGACATGCAGTTTTTGGTTTCCATATATGTGTTACAAAATATATTGGAACACCGCTGAGGTCTGTGGAGTTGGTTCAAGCAACTTGTTTATTTATGCAAAAGTCAGTTGATTAAAATTAGTTTTCGCTAGTGAAGTAGCTTGGATGTCATTACATGTATGATCATTTATTGTTCAAGAATTTCTTTTGACAACATGTATTTCTTTTTACTGCCACAGGTACAATATTTGCATATGGAGTTACAAGCAGTGGGAAGACACATACAATGCATGTGAGGAACTTATAGCAATAAACTAACATTGGATAAATATACTTCTGTAAAGTTTGAGCCATATGATATTGGTATTTTGTTAGTCTTGTTCTTTGAACTTTGAAGTGCACTGAGCAGAAACATTTTTGTTTCGAGGAAATACAGCATCACAAGCCCCCTAATATGGTATTCTAAAAATATATACTGCAGAAACAGTTCAGTGACTAAGATACGTTTTCAGCCACTTGTTATGATTTAGAGCTTGTTCTTGTAGACTTTATATTGTCCAATTGAATTTGTTGCTTCCATTTTACTTATAGAACTGATGCTCTTTCTGCTCTCTTGTTTCACATGGGACATCGCTCCTATAGATTATTCTGTGATAATCTGGTGATAGGTTGTGCTACTTCTGTGTTCACATTTCCAAAAATTTCCATTTTCCTTAATATACGCTCGTTTTATGAGCAGGGAGATCAAAGATCCCCAGGTATCATACCTATGGCTGTGAAAGATGTATTTAGTATAATACAAGAGGTATTGTTTGGCATCCACACTTCAGTCAAGTAGTTGATTTGGCACTATTGATGGATTTCATTTGCATCTCTACGCACACATTTTTGCAGACTCCAAATCGAGAGTTTCTACTCCGTGTATCATACTTGGAAATCTATAATGAGGTTTGTGTCCCCATTTGCGCCTTTCCTGTGATCATCTATTAAAACTTGAATTTGGACCACCGTTTCTTTGTCATCATTCCAACCATGGAATAAGTAGACTACATAAAAAGGAAAATCAGAAAAGATAACTGCTGTTGTTTGGGTTTTCAGTAAAAATTTTAGCCTTCTTTTTGTAATGCTTGTTGACTAGTTGCTAACAATTTGTAGTGCCAGAGTTTGATCATGGCAATTATACAACCTGGATGTTTTGTGGTTGCCTTGTTTATTGATGCTTTCGGTCAGATGGTTACACATATGTGATACAGGCGGGTGGAAAGTATCTCTGAATGTCATTCTATTTATCTGAACCTGCTGATTACTATATTTGCTGTTCATCAACTAGTTAACTGAACTACAAATTATTTAATCTTTCTCTCTCTCTCTCTATATATATATATATTGATCGAGAAGTTTGTTTATATAGGTCGTCAATGATCTACTAAACCCTTCAGGGCAGAACTTAAGAATTAGAGAGGATCTTCAGGTGCAAAATATCTCCCTTAGTAACTGAATCTTATACTGGTAATGGTCTCATGTTTGGCCCATAATCTACCGTCATGCACTGAGAAGTGCATTCTCCACTGATAAGTTCGAAACCATAATATGATATTAAATTTTTCTTCCAAACAACTAACTTTGAAGTAAATGAACATTACGTTCGCGAGGACTATTACTGGTTGTTGTTTCCTGAGTGTCAGTAAAAAAGTACTGTCCTTATGCCCACCAGGAACTAAGTTCTTTGGTAGCGCTTTGCATGTTAGGTTTCTCATAACAGATTCTTCTAGTCGACATCAGGTTAATTAGGACAACGTGTTTGCTTCATTCGTGGAGAGTTTTTCGAATGTTGAAGCTAACAATGGTTGCAGTTGAATGTGAAATAGAGTATCAGATTCTTTTACATGGAAATTTACGCCTAAGCTGCTAATTACCAAAGATGACCGTGACATAGTTTTCTTTACAAGATACAACTAATTTTTTGTTTTTCTTATTATCTTTCATCATCTTAGGGAACATTTGTCGAAGGCATAAAGGAAGAAGCAGTGTTGTCTCCTGTCCATGCTCTGTCCCTTATTACAGCTGGAGAAGGTGATTTTATTAATGTTTAATGTCCTGACTGTCAGAATATGAGCCTTAAGGATTCGTTGCCGATATTCTACTATTTAACCCCGTGGCCGCTTGGTCTGAGCCATGTCTTTAATTGCCTGCTGCACCCTTCACTAAGAATGTGAGAATGATGAATTACCTTACTGACCTCGTCCCTCACTACGAAAAAATTATATAGCTGGATATGAGGTACCAACATTCACACTTCATAATTGATACAAAATGCACTGAGCATCAAAAACAGGAAATTGAAATTTCAAGATGATTGTTCCAGCGGTAGGATTGCTTGTAACCTGACGACCTGTAAATCAATACAATTGTAATTTGTAAACAAATGTATAGAAGAATGAGTAGCCTTTTTTATTCGAAAAAGTTAATGGGTCATTTTCGTTTAAGTTTTATATGAAGAGTTATGACCCCCCCCCCCCCCCCCCCAAAGTAAAATAAAATAAAATAAAAATTGTCCTGACATTTGTTATCAACGAATTATAGACTGAAACTGCATCTACATTAAGTGATTAACTGGCCACTATTCATTGAAGGGACGTGCTAGATTGATTTCAATTTCTCCAAATTCTACTTGATATGCGTATATTTAGTTTTATTAGTATATGATACTTCAGACTTTATTGCCTTACACATTTTTCTTTTTGAAGTTAATAGCACTTGATCAATGTTCTTATAGTTCAATGTGTTTGTTCCACTTTCAGAGCATAGACATGTTGGATCCACTAACTTCAATCTGTTAAGCAGCAGAAGTCATACAATTTTCACAATGGTAATGAGGAATGAAGGTGTTTGTTTTATAGAGACATAGAGTAAATGTGATTTTGTATGTTTTCTTTTTTAATATACATGTCGCATTCTTGATTCTTCGGTGCATAAAAAAATAACACTAAGATTGATGCGTAGAAGTGCAGGTCTCGTTAAATCTTGTGAGTGCATCTTTAACAATATTCAGTTTAATGTTTGGTGCAGACAATAGAGAGCAGCCCCTGTCGTGAGTCCAGTGAAGGGGAGGCAGTTACCTTCTCACAGCTGGTGAGATAACTTAACGATCCCTCTTTTTTTTTTTTTGTCTCTTTTGGCCTATTCCATTTGCATTTGGCATTTGTTCCTTAGTCCATTCCGCTCCCTTTCCACAATAATTGATTCTAGGCATACAGCATGCCCGTATTTCATTAATTTTAGCCTTATTTTGTTGCATCATATGAATTTTCTAAGTATTCATGCAGGAACAATACGCTGGCTTTTTAATTTTCTCGCCCAATTGCAGAACCTCATCGATCTCGCAGGTTCTGAGAGTTCAAGGGCTGAAACTACAGGAGTACGCCGGAAGGAAGGATCATATATCAATAAAAGCTTGCTGACTCTTGGAACGGTGAGCCACATTCTTAAATCAGTATAAGATTATGCAATAGATGATGTGTGCTTGCACTCAATGTTTTAAGAATATTTATAATGCTACTGTTCTTTATTTGTGTGGCCTGTGTAAGTAGGAGGTTACCCTGAAGCCACAGACTGATATCCATGTATAAAATATTGCTTTCCACTGATCAGAGACATTATAAGCATGGTAAAAATATCGAGATTTTGTGAGAAATAAAAAACCCAATGATGGTTTTTGTTTCTTCCCCCCCCCCCCCCCCCCCCCCCCCTCCGAATAGATCATTTCTGTTCCACATGATATAAAGTTCAATGATTGTCTCTGTTTCGTGTGATATGTTAATGCTTTGTTTATCTAATAGTTTTAGGCCAATCTATCGACCAAAGTTTACACTGTCTTCATTTATTTGCAAGAAGATGTTTAGCCATGTATTGTTTATGTTTTCATACCGTTTTAGATAAGGGAAAGTTTTTTTTTCCAGGTGATATCGAAACTGACTGATGGAAAAGCAAGTCATGTTCCATTTCGAGACTCAAAATTAACACGGTTGCTGCAGTCATCCTTAAGCGGTCAAGGACGTGTTTCGGTGAGTTGTTTCTCCAGGTACTGCTCGGAATTTTCATGGGTGTTGCATTTGCATTCTGACTTCTTCTCGTGCAGTTAATATGCACTGTTACACCTGGGTCAAGCAATTCAGAAGAGACTCATAACACATTAAAATTTGCTCACCGTGCAAAACACATTGAGATCCAAGCTTTGCAAAACAAGGTGTAGATGTATTTTTTTTAGCATATTCTTTTGACTTATTACTCTAGAAGGTAAATACTCTTTTGTACCTATGACTCATTCTTTGTGACTTGCAATCATCGCTTGCAGATTTTGGATGAGAAATCATTAATAAAGAAGTACCAAAATGAAATTCGCCAATTGAAGGAAGAGCTAGACCAACTGAAAAGGGGTATACTTACTGGTACTTCAAAGGTTGCCACTGAAGATAATGTCATTCTTTGGAAACAGAAGGTGATTTATTTATGCATTACATTTTGGTATTGTGCTGGGTTTCACTCTATTTATAGTCTTCGAAGTAAATATTACTATATCTGTTGCCACTACCTGGGTGCATTATGCCTTTAGTATTACCATTGGATAGTTCATGTTGGCTTCATTGCCTCATTGGTGGATCCTAATTTCTAACGAAGTTTCTCATCATTTGAAAAGCTGGAAGATGGTAAAGTAAAACTTCAGTCTAGACTGGAACAAGAGGAAGCTGCTAAAGCTGCTTTGCTTGCGAGGATACAACGTCTAACAAAGCTAATCCTTGTTTCCACAAATGCAACCCAGACACCTAGATTGCCCCAACTGCCTCGTCCAAGGAGAAGTTATTCATTTGGTGAAGAGGAGGTCCGTGTTAATATAAACTTACTAGACTTTGTAAATCTGTTAGATTGTATGTATCTTATAATAATGTCTTTTCATTAGTGTTAATGTGTTACTTTTCTAAGTTTATCTGCTAAAATTGCAGCTGGCATATCTTCCGCATAGAAGGCAAGATATCGCAACGGACACTGAAAAGAATCATGTATATGTTCCTATGGAAGTATTTGATGAAACACTTGAAATTTCTTCCAAGGGGGAGAAGAAGAATCGCAAAGGGCTCCTTAACTGGTTCAAATTTCGGGTATACAAATCAGACGCTGTATCCATCTCTTTGATATTTTTGAATATGGTGATGATACAACATGTAACTTTCACTCAATAGCCGATCAGCCAAGTGGCATACTTTCATGGCCATACACATGACTTATTGCCAATGAAGATGCAATATGAATTATGATGAATTTCTGATGTGTGTTATTCTGGAATCAATAGAAAGGGCATGAGTTATTTTTTGGTATGTAGAACTCTGCTTCTAATGACCTTTACATTACATGCTGAACTGTATTCAGAAGCATGCTGCTGGTTTTGCTGCTCTGACAAGCTTGAACGGTGACCAATCTATCCTGAGGAAAGCATTCACTGCCCCTTTGACACCCTCAGCGAATGGAATTTATTTTCCATCAGAACAAATGATGCCAAATTCTTTGCTTGCCGAGAATGTATCAGTTGATCTGCTGAGTATTGGCCATGATGGGATTCACTCTGACCACCTTACTGGTGAAGAAGTTCCTTGGGTATTGAGATATGAGCACATATTTCTTTTTTTTATTCTACTACATCTACATACATAATTGGAAAACAATGCACATTGTGTAGTATAAATATTTAGGAGAGTCGACCTTATGAGAAGCCAATTGGGCTAAATATTTCACTACATTTAAGGTTTTGAATCTAGCTAAGATTTTTCACATAGAAGTTACCAGTAGTGTTTATGTAACACCTAAAGTCCAAATTTCATTTCGAGTCATTTTCTAGAATGAATGTTCAGTAGATAACTGTCATATGGAAGTAGGCACTTGGGTATCTCATGGAACTGAAAACAATGTCTGTCAATAGCTACAGAATCCTTTGAAAAACTATTCTAAACCAAATGATTTAGCATAGATCTCTTGGTCAGTGGATGGACACAAATGGATCTGTTTCTTGGGACGTGTTTGCAAGTTGATAAAAATAGCAGTGGCAACATCTGATACATATTATGGTGACAGGTCAGGGAAAAAACAACGGATCATGTTGATCTACTGAGGGAGCAATTGAAGATCTTATCAGGGGAGGTTGCACTCCATACAAGTGTTCTAAAGCGCCTCACAGAGGAAGCTGCAAGAAGAACAAATGAACGGATTGAGGTGATCTCCCTTTGTGTATTGTTTTCAGTATGTTATAATAAGTGTTCTTTGTTTTTCTGAAACTGTACTTATGTATTTGAAGATGGAAATGAAGAAGGTCAGTGATGAGATTAAGGGCAAGAAGCAGCACATTGCATATCTAGAAAGACAGATTAAAGGGAAGCTCCATCAGTTGGACGTTCCACCGGTTGTATTATCTGCATCAATTGGATTTTAACTGTTTTATTCTTTGAACTGTACATACATATCTAACTGTTGCAATGATTTTGCAGTCTCACGCAAAGCTACTGGAGCAACTCAATGAGAAAGCCTTCGAACTTGAGGTATATAAATTATCTGTAGAGTATGCTTCTTGTATTTATTAGGAAAATGGAATAGGAATAAAAGCAGGTTATTATCAAGAATGTACTTTCCCATTTTTGTATATTAGTGACCAGAGGGGTAAATATTGAGTTGCATGCACCAATCAATTCACCCAATAGCCTAAGCCGATGGGGAAAGGTGGGCAATTCACTTATACTCCAACACTCCCCCTCGTGGAATATTGGAGTGGGCTACAATTTATTTAATAAATCGCGCCAGCCAGGATTCGAACTCGAGACCTCTGGTCCTGATACCATATTGAGTTGCATGCACCAACCAACTCACCCAAAAGCCTAAACTGATGGGGAATGGTGTGCAATTCACTTATACTCCAACAATAAAGAAGTTTATGTAATGGATAGTGATCCCCATTGTTCATGCTGAACCTGGAGGCGAACGCAAAACGAGTAAGACTAGGGACTATGAGCACTGTTGTAGTGGAAGGGGTACTAGGACGTTCTCATTCTTGCCTAACCACCACACAACTTAGTGAGGTTATTAAATTAAATTCATTGGAATGCAGTGCCATGGTTAAGGTTTCTCTAGTGTTCCCTAGGCCTTAAGGATCCCTGACCTAGGATATCATACAACAATATTGTTTCTACATTGTTGATGTGCTTTTTTTTACTGGTAAATTTCACAAAACTACAACTATTTATGCTATTGTATCAAAAAACTGTTTACAACTTTTGGTGCTAGTTTCAGAAAACTACAACAACGTTGGCACTTTATTTCAGAAAACCACAACTTTTGTTCCGGACCCACTAGTCAGTCTTAGCTTTAGAACACTTGCACTTGTGAGGCTGACTTGTGGGACTGGGCAAAAGTTATAGTATTCTGAAACAGGGTGTCAAAGTTGTTGTAGCTTTCTGAAACTAGCACCAAAAGTTGTTTCCTAATACAAGAGCACAAATAGTTGTAGTTTTATGAAATTTACTGATGCCATTTTGAATTTTGTGCAGCTCAAGACAGCAGATAACAGAATAATGCAAGACCAGCTAAAGCAAACGGTAATCATTTGGTTGTAAGTTAATCCAAATAACAAGTCTTCTCTCATTTCCGAATTCTTATGTTATCAGGCAACCCAATGCCACGAATTGCAAGAAACAGTTGCTCACTTGAAAGAACAGCTTTCTGAAGCTCTTGAAGCTAATGAGTTATTGTCCAAAAGCATTATATTGCAGAATGCAGACATCAGCCATCAAGTTGGATCACAAGTTCACACAGGAAATGTAGTATCTATGGACGTCTCTGATGAACTGCAAAAAGCACAACAGGTTTGCCTTTTCCTGCACTTGGTCCAAAAATATTTCAGTCAACTGCAGTATTTATCTTTTTGCTGCAGTAGATTTGAGGAATTTTCTGCTGGTCAGATTTGAGTAGCTTTATTTCTTGACTTGTCACTGGCCCGATTTTGTCAGTGCTGATAGTGGAAAGATGGCAGTTTTTGGCACACATACTGAGTCTGTACTGATCTTACGATAAGATTTTCCTAAATGCTGCTAACGTATTTTTTCCCAGCCACATATTCAATGCTGCCGAGGTGCCAATTACCAGTAATGTAGTTAATATTTCTCTTAGCTAATCCTGAGAAAGGGCTTCGAATCAGAAGTTGTGTTTATAGGAAGGTTTGAACATCAGAAGTTGGATCACAAGTTCACACAGGAAATGTAGTTAATATTTCTCTTAGCTAATCAGAAGTTGTGTTTACAGGAAGGTTTGAACATGGAAAACCTGTGCATTACTATCTAACATAGAATGTGGTGTCTGGTGTCATGAAACTTAATACGTAATGTACCTTTGATGAAACATCATTTTCTAGTTAGCCTTGTCAACTGTCAAATATCCTTAGTAATATCACTCACTGGGTTGAACTGATTGGATGACCAAATAAGCGTTATCTTATTTTACTTCTGTTCTTCAGTCAGAGATTGATGAGCTCAACCTAAGATTGCGCGAATTGACTGAAGCCAAAAATCAACTAGAGGCCCGTAATCAAAAGCTGCTGGAGGAAAGAATGTACGCAAGAGGCCTAGCATCAGCCGCAGGCGAAGAATTGAAAGCACTATCTGGAAAGGTTACCAAACTCATGAACCGCAATGAGAGGCTTGCTAGTGAGTTGGCGTCAGCAAAAAATTCAGCTCAAGGACGAGCAAGCAATGGTCCAAAAGTGGCTAGGAGTACCAAGCTACATGATTCAGCTATCAGAAGAGACATCCATGCTAGCTATGAGAGAGAACAAGCTTTGGAGGTCATGCTTATGGAGAAGGACCAAAGAGAGGCGGAACTTCAGAAGAAAATCGAGGAGTCGAAGCAAAAGGAGGCATTCCTGGAGGGAGAGATTGCGAACATGTGGGTTTTAGTGGCTAAGTTGAAGAAGGCTCAGGGAATTGACCATGATGCCATTGATGCCAAATTCAATGGATCATGAAACTGGAGAGGATCATGACAGAAAACTTTTGTCTAATCTGAGCTTTAGCGATGCACCTTGCACGGATATGGGGATCTCTCCCTGTATGAACAAGTGTACATAGATTGTATCTAGATAGTTTTTGGGAATATAAGTAATTGAATTAGAGCCAGCGTGTGTTTTGTATATATCAATCAGGACCGCCGATCTGGTTTATCTTGGGCTTTCAACCGTTTCCGCGGTCGACCTGTGGACACAGATAGAAGTCTGAATGTACTGCCATATGTTCGCTTGGCCTCCAGAATAAATGTTTTAGCCACATTGTATTGTGAAATATTTTGAATATGAATATATTGTTACATGTGACGGAACTTTCAGTTACCTGATTATCTTACCTCCTTTTATAGATCATCCTTTGCCTATGGGCAGCTTGATACCACTAGTACCATAAACCACACTACAATGTTATCTGAAGATCATTTATACTGGTTAGCATTCAGCTTCATCTAAAGGTTACAATGGCGGCATGACCTTTTTTTTTCCCCGAGAACGTATGCTGGCATGATGTAATTTTCAAAGATTTTTTATGGTGTTTGTATTGTTAGGATGTCTCATCTTCTTGTCACGAGCTACACCGGTGCCGAAAGTTTTGTATGGCAGTGCACCGTTGACAAAGTTGGGAAGGAAAAAAAAAAGGAGAAAGCAGTGGCCTGTGGAATTTCGTCCGGTTACCTGACCCAAATTTTCTCCACATGTAGTAATAGGGACTGCAGGCACCAGCCATAGCTACTCGTGCAAGGTACAGTGCTGCGTCAGCACGCATACGACTGCATCCGGACAAGACCTATGCGCTACGCTGCAACCACGAAAGTTTTTCTCTAGTTTGCCTTATACATTGTCTCGTGGTTGACCTGGGCGTGTGGTGATAACGTCTTGTAACATCTGGGCCAGAACCGAGAGTCGCCTCGACGTGCCTTGGATCGCAAGTCAATCTACATGGCTTCGTTTTTCAACCATGACCCCACGGCAACACCGGCACTGGAGCCTGGTACAGTAGAAAGCAAGACCAAGACAAGCAGAAAATGGCAGAAACTACACCGACTCCTGCAGATTACCACGTTACACATATTCGTTGCTCAGGCACTTGATGCATGAAAGTTGCCTCATGATTGAGATTGATGATCGAATGTAATCAGCACCTAACAACGACCTAATGATGTGCCAAAAGCGCTCGAACCAATCATCCGAGAAAAGCTCCGTGAGTGAAGGTCCCCGGCCTTGCCATCATCACCTAAAGCCGCATCCATGAGACCATGACCCTTGACACAAGCTTCCAACGCCGCCAACTTTGCAAGCTATGCCCCTCAATCAATCCATCTCTCATCGCCGCTGGGTCGGTGCCACGTGGCGCACGTCAGCGTCATTTTGGGAGGCCAAGTAAGAATTTCTTTACAACCCAAGTGGCGTCGGCCAGGCCATCTCTGAGAACGCCTATATATAGCCCATTTCGCGGCACATCTCCGATGTCCATGAACACTTTAGGTTCTTAGAAAGAAGCAGCTTTTTCGTAGGTTTGTGCAGTTCGTGCAGGGACATGGCGAGCACCGCCGGCTACTACTACTACTCGCCGTACTACCAGCCGGCGCCCTACCACTACAACTATAACTACTCGCCGCCGCAGCAGCGAGCCCGCGGTGGGTGGCTGTCGTCGGTGCCCGTCGTCCTCTTCCTCGCGACGGTCACTCTGCTCGTCGCCACCGCGCTGATCTCGTGGTGCGAGTCGGCGGTGGAGAGCCTGGTCTACCAGTTCCGGTCCTTCCTCATCCTGTCCCCGGTGCTGCTCGTCGTCGCCGTGCAGCTCTGGGTGGCCACCGGCGGCGGCGGCGGCGGCCTCGTGAGCCTCCTCTCGGAGCTGATGACGGGGGACCAGGGGGGACAGTACTACCACCCGTACCAGTACGGAGGTGGCGCCGGGTCGACGTCGCCGTGGGGCGTGGCCGTTGCGCTGGTGCTGGTGCTGTTCCTGGTCTCGTAACAGTCATCGATCCATGAGTCATGGTTTGGTTGGTGAATTGCAGTCTTACCGTCGTTGTAGCTAGTATATCAGCACTGATGTATCATGTCTGCTTGGGATTTGGTACCTGTCTAATACGATTCGGCCATAAGTCTGGTTCGAGATGGTAGATATTTGTTTTCAGTTCTTAGTATGACGGATATTTTCTTGTGAAATTTTTCGTCCAAGTATGCATTTATATATCTTTGCATTGAGAGAAAGCAAGGCCGCGCATGTGTTGTGTTCCTAGTGGTGGAGTCATGAATCCTACGGTAACAAGTTAGGCTGGTTCATAGTGACAGTGTGTCGGTGTCAATGGACACATCGTCAGATTGGAACGTGGGATGGAGGAGGTGTGACCACAGTTAAAGAAAGAAGGCACAACCCACGTGGCAGAGCACAACCTTACATTGTCTCGTGGTTGACGTGGGATGGAGGAGGTGTGATCATCATCGGAGCATGTTGGGTGCCCATTTGAAACATGCTCCGATGATGATCTGGCAATCGAGGCACTTCTTCGTTCAACACTCCTCATGTCACACAACCCGGTGGTCGATCTAATTAAGAAAACGTTTTTTAGTTTTAAGTCTGAAAACCCCCTCAATTAATAGTAGTCATGCATTATCTTAAAAATGTTGTATTTATCTCTGATTCAAGACTTGAAAGTCCATTATCTTATATTGATATATTCCTACATAATGTATGATCCTACAATTGTATTTCCTTTGCAGAATACATTACTCCTACCACCTTCGTTTTGCTTTAGACTTCAAACTTGCTCTGAAGGTTGCTTGATATTCAACCTTGCAAATGCAGAACTTGCTTGAAGCATCAACGGTTTTAATGTCCAAAATAATGGCCAGTAATTTTTAAAAACTAATGGCCATTAGTTTAAGGGTAGTTTTGTAATTGCACTATTAATTAAGAATTTACGCTTTATGATGAGAAAGAAAATAATAATTATTATAATAATAATTATAATTTACTATATTAATAAATATCAAATATGAATCATATTTTACTAATCTAATTTTTTAACACAAAACTACTTATTACATGTCTTTCACTCTTAATTTTTTCAATATTACCCTCAATTTTTAGTACTGAAATTCTAACTTCTAAGATTAGATCTACACCGTCGGATCAAACTAATAGCTACTATATTGGATAGTAAAACTGCTCTTATTTCTTTTTCGACACGGATACTTGCACACATGTAGCTGCACCCACCCTATGAGCGCATAGACTCTACCTCTACGAGCATATGGAGATATTAGGCCATCATGTCTTGGGATTGAAGAAGTTAGCACATGTGTCTCACAGTCAATGACACATCATCTACTATAAAAAGAACATTTAGCCTTAAACCTAAACAATTGATCTAGACATCATTGTTCTCTTTACGTTTACACAACAAATCACAACAGTTCAATTCATGAGAGAGAAAAACAGCACAACAATGTCAGCAACTGATCTTTGGCAGGGGCAACCGGAGGCAATAACATGAGCAACAAGCGCACATGCCAGCCTTTATCACGTGGTACATGTACATGTTACCGAAACCATAACTAGATTTGTAATCCCATAAACAAATACGACATACCTATAATTAAATGGGGAGAGGGTTCAACAAAAAGATCAGCACCATAGCAAATGGCTATGCCAGGACAGAAGGACTTCCATAAATAAGTGAATTGACAAACCGGTTGAGGAGCTGTCCTTTGGAGGCGATTGAGGAGCTGGTCACGTTTCAAGTATGTTTCAGGACCAAGATTCACGTCTAAAAAAAATATTCAAATGTTTCAGAGCTACTAGCTAATTCACGTAGCTTTAGCAATTCCGAATTCACGTTTCCAGTACGCTTCCAAATTCAGGAGTCATGTTTCCATTGAAGGAAGCATGTTTCAAACAACATTAATTTGAGTGATAGTTCATTCATCCTGTCAGGGACATCAACAATTTCGGAATTGGCTGTGTAGTTTGTTACCAGATATTTGTCAGTAGATTGGTGATCTGATAGTAAAAAAGGGTAAGGTAATTGAATTCGAAGGAGCATGACGAAAAGTGAGTTCAGGACCAGAGAATGTTCTAGATCAAAAATTCTTTGCTTTGCGTGCGTTACCTGGAATCTCTGCATCGCTAGGGATATAAAGATTTATAATCGCTGTGTTTAGAGCTTCCACGCACGCTATCCTTTTCCTAGCTGTTCTCTACAAGTAGAGTCTGGATTCCGGTTGCATTGTTAGGCTACAGTATCTTCGTAGAAGCAAGCTAGCAGAGATGAGATAAAGTGTCCAGAGCAATTAACTTTTTCTCATATCGGCACATCAGAACATTAGTTTTGTTCCTCACTTTAACCTTAAGATACGACCCATTGGTTAAAGTTTATATCAAACATCGGAGAGCGTCCGTGCAAAAGTATAGGTCACTTAAAAAAGGATCAAAATTAAGAAGAATCTAAGTTAGCTTTTGTCAAGAAAGGATCCGACGACGGATATCTTCTCTTTCGGCTCAGCTTGATGGATAGCCTGCGGGTTAGCTAGCTTTCTGCGCTTATCATATATCGTTATTATTTGGGGCTCTCACCAACAGATTCACATGCCTCCATATGTATCAGGCGCGAATATTCGGTACACGTACGTACATGTACCTCGAAAAAATATTGCATCATCGTGGTTGCCCACTTCTCTACCTTTTCTTTGCCATCATTCTTGGGGACCTTTCTGAATCCTAGTCGACGTAGTCGTGATGCGAGTGACGGCCATTTCGCGGCCGGCGCCATGACGACGGGACGGCCGCAGCTTGCGCAACTGTGGAACTCGGCAAAACTGGGCGATTTCGCGTTTTGGACGTCCTTTTTTCTTTTTCCCCCCATGGTTTTGTGGCGAGCTCCTCCCAGTACGACACGGTTCGCCTTGCCCCATCGAGCTCGGAGTGTCCTGACCGACCAGCCTGTGTAGATCTAGATTGCAAACATGCGCACGGTTAGCTCGGGTCCAGTGTGCATGCAGCTGAAAACTGGAGTATTTACTCGCACAGGACACTGGTCACTGCATCTAGAGCATTTCTCCTTGACGTGCTATATGTCCTTGACGTGCTATATGTACGTACTACGGTCCATGCTGAACGGAAAAATGATTGATGATTAGGCATGCCATCCTTAACTTTTGTTCAGCTGTGCTCAACGGAATTAGACTTTTACAGAATTCGAGTCCGGTGAAAAAGTAGCTCGGGCTCAAATCTTAGGTGAACGTACGGCTAAGATCAAAGAAGAAATGAAGGAACAGAGGAAGACAAAGCACCAAAGAGGAAAAACCATAGAACTCCAGCGAAACGTCGGCCGCACAGGGAAGGGATTGGACTGTACCAGAAATTAATTAACAGCTTACATGCTAATACTGTTCCACGACCGAGAATCTGAACGTACAATTCTTTTTCTATTGTACGGAGACCAATATGTTCTACATGGATCACTTGTCCATCAACATGTGATTTCGATTGCAAAAAAGAAAAAAGAAAAGAAAACGCACCACAATGAAAATATAGTTTTACTAGAAAATGGAGCTATATGTACTGTTTCATAGAAAGTTTTCCATTCTATGCAACCATGAATGTATATTAGTATATGAGTAACTCATGTTTCCATGTAGAATGTTGAGCAAACTAGGCTGAGGCCTATGATAGAGGAGGCCATTGTATCCTTGTTGGAATCTGCCACTCCTCTACCAAACAACACCATGGTCCTTGCAGACTCGGGCTGCTCCTCTGGCCCAAACTCTGTTGGGCTTGTCTCGACCGCTGTTAACGCCATCCGTCAGCACCATGGCACGCATCATGAACCGCCGGCACCAGTCCACCAGAGGTCCAGAGGTATGCGTTTTTCCTTAACGACCTCCCCAACAATGACTTCAACACGGTGGCAATGATTCTTGTTGCGTTCAAGTAAAGCCATGAGGCTCACCTCAAAAAAAGAAAAAGAAAAAAAGAAGAGGCTTCTGGTGGTCCATCTGTGCTCACTAGCATGGTACCCGGATCATTCTACACGAGGCTCTTTGCCGGTCGTAGCTTGCATCTCGTCTGCGCCTCCACCAGGGTGCACTGGCTGTCAAAGGTAACAATCTTTATCCTAGAAAGGGAAAGTTACTAGATGAGACAGTAAACCGTTATTTGTGTCACTTGCTTGTAATAATAACAGGCGCCTGAATATCTTGCGAAGAACAGGATACCAGCTTATGATGCCGATGACGATCTGAGGCAAGCCAGGTGTCGTTACCATGACCCCCGGGTACCCTCAAGTCTAAAGGGCCGAGTAACCTGACAAGGATAGTCGGACCAGCCCAAAAGAAACCGAGTAGCCCACGATACAAGATGGAAAGTTCTACTACTCGGATGGATGTAGAAAGGCTTCTTGCCTTGTACTCCAAGTATTTTCATGATGTAACCGACTAAGACTCTTTCTATGTAACCCTGTACCCCTGACTATATAAGGCGGGCAGGGATCTCCTCTCAAACATACACAATCAATACCACGACATACATGACGTAGGGTTTTATCCTCCGGGAGGCCCGAACCTGTCTAAACCCCTTGTCTCGTGTTCACCATCGTATTCTTGGTCCCTTCGCCCCCATAACAAATCTATCGATGTCCTATAACCTCGACAGTGGCGCGCCAGGTAGGGGGTGCGTCGGGATCCTCTCCGTCGACTACGATGGATCGCTCCGTCAACAACTTCACTCCAGGCGCTCGGCTCAGCTTCGGGAGCTTGGAGTTCGTCGCCGACAACATCGGCAACCTCGCCCCCGTCAACTCGCCGACTACCGGGGCCGAAATCGAGTCGGACTCTTCTCTTTCCGAGTTAGAGTCCGGCTTCTCCAGGCTTCAGATCGAGTCCTACTCGGACTACTCGGCAGCCGAGATAAGATCTGCTCTGGAGAACATCCGCTTGAGATCCGACTCGCCAAGCTTGATTTACTATCCGGCTCAACGCTATGGTATGTTTCCCTTCGGTTTGCGCAATTCTGCTGATACTTTTCTCCGGGGAGGCGTGCGGGATCTACTAGCATCAGAGGGAGACATGTTCTTCAACCTGGTTGCTTGCATCTGGGAAGATCACATGGACACCTATGATACCTCAATTTGGGACTCCATGTACGAGCCGACAGATCAAGGAACTAACGCCGGTTACAGCTCGGACGGCTCATCCTCGCCCATGCCGTATGAGTGCTTCGCCGTAATAGGTGATCTGACCGCTCAAGACGGTAACGCGGCTAACTTACCCGGACCCCCACCAGGAGGGCCACCACCGGCAGCAAACACCATCCTTTTGGGCTCCCTAGAATAGATCAAGTTGTAGACTCCACTGCTGGGTGTCAATTATTGAGTTTCCTTGATTGCTACTCTGGCTACCACCAAATCCGACTCAAAGAGGAGGATTGTCTTAAAACGTCCTTTATAACTCCCTTTGGCGCTTATTGTTATCTAACAATGCCCTTCGGCCTCAAGAATGCGGCAGCAACATATCAACGTTGCATCCAGAAGTGCCTGGCCCGTCTCCTTGAGCAGCGCAAAGTCGAAGCATATATCGACGATGTGGTTATCAAGACTAAGAACAAAGATGACCTCATTGAAGACATTCGAGCCACTTTTGAATGCATGCGAGAATTCAAAATGAAGCTCAATCCCGAGAAGTGCGTCTTCGGTGTTCCATCTGGCAAATTACTCGGCTATATCCTCACCCATCGTGGCATCGAGGCTAATCCCGAGAAAGTCGAAGCAATACTGAAGATGCCGGTCCCAGAGTGCCAGCGTGATGTTCAGAAGTTGTCAGGGTGCATGGCAGCTCTGAGCCGTTTCATATCACGACTCGGCGAAAAGGGACTTCCGTTCTTCAAACTCCTCAAAAAACAAGACAAGTTCGTATGGGACGAGGAAGCTCAGAACGTTTTTGTCCAGTTAAAAGAGTTTCTGAGTTCACCGCCGACCTTAGTCCCTCCGGACCCACACGAGCCTCTTCTCCTCTACGTCGCAGCGACGACTCACGTAGTCAGTGCCGCCCTTGTCGTAGAAAGAGAAGAAGCCGGTCAAGTTCAGAAAGTTCAGAGACCGGTATATTTTGTCAGCGAAGTTCTGTCCGACTCAAAGGTCAGGTACTCGCATATACACAAGATCACCTACGGGTTGCTGATGGCCTCCCGCAAACTCATCCACTATTTCCAAGATCACCCAATTACCATGATAACATCTCATGGCATCGGGGATGTTCTCAAGAATAAACAGTCGACCGGCAAAATCGCAAAGTGGGCCATTGAGCTAAGCACCTATGAACTTTCATTTAAGCCTCAAACGGCCATAAAAGGGAAAGCTCTCGCCGACTTTGTAGCCGAGTACACTGAAACCCAGGTTCCTCCCAAGCCCGAGAAGATTGAAGAGTGGGTCATGTATTTTGACGGCTCATTGCAACTCTCAGGCGGTGAGCAGGAATCCTACTAATCTCCCCTAGTGGAGATGAGTTGAGTTATGCCCTGCAACTACGTTTTAAAGTTTCAAATAATGCCGCCGAGTATGAGGCTGTCTTACACGGCTTACGAATAGCTGCATCACTCGGCATCCGACGTCTTGAAGTACGGGGCGACTCTCTCCTGGTTGTCAACCAGTTGAAGAAACACTGGTCTTGTGTTCACCAGGACATGATTGCTTACGTTCAAGCGGTCAACAGATTTGAAGACAAGTTTGAAGGACTTGATTATGTCCACGTCCACCGAGATCACAACAAAAAGGCAGACCGACTAGCTAACATAGGCTCCGGCCGGGAACCTGTTCCCTCAGGAGTCTTCATGGAGGTCATCACCGCCTCCTCTATCAAGACGGATCTGGAAGCCCCACCAAAAGAGCCGCTGCAGCCACAGCCTGATGCGGAAGCCATGGCTGTAGAAGCCTTCGAGAACCAGGAAGAAGAAGACTGGCGACTCCCGTTCCTTGACTTTATACAACATGGAAAACTCCCTGGCAAAAAGGAGGAGTATGAACCTCTCTTCAGAAAAAGCCAGGCGTATAAAGTCATCAATGGTGAGTTATTCCGAAAAAGCGCCGACAGAAGAGATGTCGAAGGACTCGGCGTCTACATGAAGTGCATCACTCGGAAAGATGGCCAGCAGCTTCTCCAGGATATCCACTCGGGTGTATGCGGTAACCACGCAGCGTCTCGCACTATAGTGGGAAAAGCTTATCGGCAAGGATTCTACTGGCCAACAGCAGTCTCTAACGCCACCGGCCTTGTTAAAAAATGTACAGGTTGTCAGTTTTATGCACGGCAAATACACATGCCAGCACAAGCATTACAAACCATACCTCCCACCTGGCCTTTTGCGGTCTGGGGGCTTGACATGGTTGGGCCTATGAAAAGGGCTCAAGGTGGATTTACTCACCTCCTAGTTATGGTGGACAAGTTCACCAAATGGATCGAAGCAGTGCCGATACGTAACCTAAGCGCCTCCCGGACAATCGACTTTGTTAGAGACATAGTGTTTCGGTTTGGCGTTCCCAACAGGATCATCACCAACAACGGTACCAATTTCAAGAACAAAGAGTTTGATGCGTTCTGTGAGGACGTCGGCATTAAATTGTGCCACGCTTCCACTTACCATCCTGAAAGCAACGGGCAACTTGAACGAGCCAATGGAATGGTCTTGCAAGGACTAAAACCTCGCTTGTACAACCGACTTAAATCTCATGCCTCCAGGTGGGTTCAAGAGCTCCCAGCGGTATTGTGGGCACTCAGAACCACTCCTACCCGCCCTATGGGACAGTCGCCCTTCTTCCTGGTCTACGGAGCAGAAGCAGTTCTCCCCTCCGAACTCGAATTTAGATCTCCCCGAGTAACCAACTATCGAGAGGAGCTGACTCAATCCGTTGACCAACTAGAAGAGCTGCGAGAAAACGCGTCTCGGAGGTCCGCGGTGTACCTTCAGAAGCTGAGACGTTATCATCAACGACGAGTCCGAGATCGCGCCTTTTCAGTAGGCGACCTCGTTCTCAAGAAGATCCAGTCTACCGAAGGCCGACACAAGCTATCACCGGTTTGGGAAGGACCTTTCGTCGTACACGAAGTCACTCGGCCTGGATCGTACAAACTGCGCCGAGAGAATGGGCATCTTCTGCCACATACACACAACATTGATCAGCTACGTCGCTTCTTTGTTTAATGCTTTTTTGCAACTCATCTTTGTACAACAGCCTTATTTGTGCATCACATGAATAAAATGAAATCACTTTTTGTTTACTTCATCTTTGACTCTGTTATGACCAACTACCTTAGACATAACAGAGCCAGGGGGCTAATCAATACATGAGTATATGTCTCGGATCTCTTCTGAATGACTAAGTAAGCCTTGCCCATCCTGATTGTGAAGCTCCAACGGGGAGTGCATAAACATAAGGAGGCAATCAGTCTCTGAAAACAGTCTACAGAAAAATCTGATTGACAAACACTCATCTCATATCAAATATAAATTGTTATAACTGCTCTGATTGTGAAATTCCTACGCTAACTCCCGCGCATATGATGACTCATGGTCTAATACTGCTGGAACGGCTAAGAGTGCATAAACATAAGACAGTTAACAACGAAAAGCAAATCATTAATCACTCGGTCACCACAAAGACTTAGTGGCACCAAAATATTCAGTATCCAATCCGGCATATGACTACTTAATTGTTTTATTTACAGGAATCCCTACAAACCCTAACTACGGTGACAAAGGAACATCCTTCACCAACTCCTCTGCGCAGCTACCGGCCTCCATTGACAGCTGATTTGCCCGCTCAATGGTTGTACCCTTGGCATAGCCCTCCTTGCAAGATGCCAAGTCAATCTTGGGGTACAGTGACTTGACCACTCCTAAGGAATGACGAGCAGCATACTCGGCGACCGACTTGCGATGAGCTCTCAGTGCTTCAGGGACTTGTGCCAGCGTAGCAGGCAGAGGACCTTCAGGCATTTCTTCAGGCACTGGCCAAGTAAACTGGCAGACAGCTTTGGCACTTTGAATGAGAGAAGTGTTTTCTCCTTTCAAAGTCATCAGTTCACCTGCAAAATCAAAGTCTTTCAGCAAAGATATAAGAAACTGGTCAAATACCTTTATTCATGACCCTTACCTTGAATCTTTTCTTTCTCGGTAAGGAGGAGGTCCGAGTCAGTCCTCAAGTTGTCCAGTTCAACTTTGAGGGCGTCCTTTTCTTGGAGAGCTGCCGACAAGGCCTTAGCTTTGTTTTCAGCTTCAAGATTCGCTTTGGCCGCGCTTTCTCTCAGCAAGGGAGCATTCCTCCTTAACAGCTCAAACTCGTCCAGGTCATCCTTGGTCAGTTTAGGTTGAGCTACAAAACAAAACAGGCTAGATGAGTCCACACACTCAGAAAACATGACAAGTAATGGCTCCAAGACATTACCTGCGAAGGCAAGCTCAAACTCAGCTCTCTCCTTATGAGCAATTGACAACTCAGCCTTCAATCTAGCCAGCTCCTCCTGTTGCTCCTGGATCTTCAACTGCTTAGCAGTCAGGTCTTCATGGAGCGTGTCGGCCGCAGACTTCAAAACTTTGAAGAACTTAGTCTTCTCTCGGCTTTTAGTAATGATTTTCTGCAAAAATCACACATGATAAGCATTGACTCATTTTTAGTGCAAAAAGAAAGGCAAGTCAAAAACTTCACCTGTTGAGTGTCGATCAAGTCGATCAGCTGGTTCTCCGACAGATCAAACTCTTTTTCATCCTCCTCCTCGTTGATGACTACCTTCTTTCCAGCAAATTCGAAAGAGAGGCTCCCAGATCTTTTCTGGCTCTCCTTAAATTTGAACAAGGCTGGGTTAAATTGAATAGTAGTAGGTGGAAGATCTTCAACCTCCATGTCAAGCCCAGAAGAGCTGGCGCCACCCAAGTCTTGAGGCCGGTTGACTAAGGGGTCTTCTCGGCTCATCATCTGAACCTACACTGTAGGCGATGGAGAAGGATGGAGCACCAGAGCTGATGACTCGGCGATCTCTTGGTTGGTCTCCTCTGGGTTCCCTTGGCCATCACCATCAAGGGCGAGCGTCGGCTCCGTGACTACAGTCTTCTCCACGTCCGTTTTGATATTCAGTTCCCCTTCTACGGGAACGGTCTTCTCAGCTGTCATCACTGGCTCTTCTTCAGTAGGAAGGCTGTCAGACGAAAAGATTAAGTCAAGCTCAGTCAGCTAAAGCAATTTAGCAGCTAAAAGAATAAAATAAAGGTTGCCATAAAAGGCTTACCTGTCAGAAACCCTCATCCTCTTCAATGGCTTGATCCTCTTGCTAGGGGCTGGGGTTTGGTGCGTGGTTGAGTCAGGAACTGAGGTAGTTTCCTTGGTAACCATCTCATCAGGATCCTTATCCCTGACGTCATCACCTCCCTTAGCAAGAACATCAATAACTGCCAACTCTTTATCAAGAGTGGCAACAACCACACTAATGTTTTGCCCAGCATTGGCATCAATATCTTCTGCATGCCTCTCCACCATGCTGGCATCTAGAACTTGGGAGCTGTCCTCTCCCTCAACCACATCCTTAGCCTGTGAGAATTATACTCGATCATTAAGCAGAACAAGGAAGCAAGGTGATTTTTAATATGAAAAGGTAATACCTGTCTTAGAGTTTGAACAGCTAAGGAAGGATGTCGGACCTGAGCCTTGGTCTTCTTAACCTTTCTGACTCCCGAGTCAGCTGGTTTCTCGGGCAAAGGTTCAGCATCTCCCAGATCCTCATGCGTCTTCTCTTCATTAGAATCAGAGATGATTATTGAGGGGTTCCGTTTACGCTTTGGACGCTCGGGCAACTGCTGGCTGGGTCCTTGGCCTGCAGCATATTCAAGACCTAATCGACGAGCATCTCGGTCCTGATTAGCCTTACTACGCCTTTCACGGTTATAAATCAACTCACCTGCAGATGCAGGCTGAGTAGCAACAGCAGTCGGGACGGCGCTAGCAGCAGGGACCTCCTCATGGCCAGGAGACTGATCTCCATCTTCACTGCTGGTGGCCAGAGGATCTTCTATCTCCTCGCCACCTTCTCGAGCTTCATCATCACCTTCGGCCTCGACATTATCGTCATCGTCCGAGTCCCCAAACAGGGCCTTGAGCTCAGCATCAGTGATTTCATCATCATCTTCGCGTAACTCAATATTCTGCTCCCTGATTCGCAGAGGCACCAAGTTGTTGTCAGTAATCACCGGAGGTTCAGGACCAGGGTTCTTGAACTTATCACGACCCTACAATAATAGTTCAAAGCGATCAACATTCCGTTAGGGGAATAACTCAGAAACTTATTGAGTAATGAGTAAACTTACCGCAGGACGAGGTTCGTTATGCCAGTAGCCGAACCACTGATATTCATCACCTGAAGGCTTCAGCAAAGTGACAGTGTCCCTTACGACAAAGAAATCGTTTCTGGGGCTGATGACTCGGCGTTTCACCTCACTGTATCCCCCAGGAATTGGCTCTTGGTTAGGATCCTTAGGACCTCTCCACAGCCAGGCTGGAAAGTATCTTGCCTTCAAAGGTTGGAACTTCCTCAAGCAAAAATTCAGCGCAATGGCTGGACCGAGGACCCCTTTACTCGGCTCCTTCACAGCTGCGATCAACTTATGCAGTTCTTTTAACTCGGCAGCGATTGAAGGGCCCGGCTTACTTTTCAAATATCTTCATACACTGGATACTTGTTCTGAAATTTGGGCAGGGCCGGAAGAACATTGGCGCAATAAAACCACTCGCAGTGCCACCCTTTGTTTGAAGTGGACAACTGGCAATCGAAATACTTGTTCTTCCTCCGAAGCTGGATACCGGCGCCTCCCACTAACTGAGGTTTGTCGGCCGAGGGATGTGGCTTTAAGAAGAACAAATCTCGAAAAAGGTCGAAATGGGGTTCAATCCCCAGAAAACACTCGCAAAGAGTGATGAACATTGACAAATGCAAGACACCATTCGGATTAAGATCCGTCAGTTGAATCTTGTAAAAATGTAGCAGAGATATGAGAAAACGGTGAGTCGGCAATCCAAATCCGCGCCAAAAAAAGGATTCAAACACTACGATTTCACCTGGCCCTGGAGATGGGAATGTTTCCCCTTCTGCCGCTCGCCAGCCGATAATCTCCTTGCTCGGCAGCCAGCCCTTCTTCACCAAGTACTTCAATCTCTTTTCCGAAGAGATTGATCTAGGCCATGTATGAGCCTTCTCTCCTTCAGCAGCATCCGGGACGACGATCAGAGGACCTGAAGATCCGCCCTCATTACTCCCTGGACAATTGTTCCTTGGGATGAGCTTGCACCCGCCGAAGCATCGAATGGTTGCGCTATAGCAGCCACCATCGCCTCCATCTCCCTCTGATCTCCTTCTCCGGCCATCTGAGTTGCGAGGATTTCGTGGGATTTAGGGATTTGATGAACAGTATGAGGAATGGTGGTGAGAGGAAGAAGAGGAGTTTCGATTGCGGCGAGACCTAATAATATACGCGGATGATTCAAATCTGACGGTCCAAGACGCCTGGTTTATCTCTGCGGCTCAGATTTACTAACCGTTTAGCTTCTCCTATACGCTAGGGCTGCTAACGGGCGGGAAATTTGGAACCCTAGAGATTACTCGGCCAGATTACTCGGCCAAACTACTCGGAAAATACGCAAGAACAGTTCGGCTTCTCCAAGGAAGATCACTCGGATTCTGAGTTTTTCAGTTGACTTACAACATGACTCAGTCATATCAGAAAGTGAGTCTCTTTATTTCACTGGAAACAAAATGCAATACAATGCAAACACGACGCTTCACTAAAAAGTGAAGATGCAGAAGAACATAACCGAACAAAAACAATATGCATTACAAGAGACTCCGGTGAGCATCATCGCTCTAACCTATTACAAGAGACCTACATCTACCCACCACGGCGGCTGCGGGTCCTGTGAGCAACACAGGATGGCTTAGCAAGGAGATCCTTGCGCCCTGGCAGGTACCTCCTGCGTGGTTCGCCTTCGTCCTCTTCCTCAGAGGAAATGACGATGAACTCCGGCAGAGCTGGGGCTTCCGCTGGAGGATGAATCACCGCGAGAGGAGGTTCGTTGAACACTTCAACCATCTCCAGAGGAACAGGAGCGGGCGCTGGAACTACAGGTGGAGCTGGGACTGGAGCTGATGGAGCTGCTGCAGGCGGCGGCATGTCGCCCGGAGCTGATGGAGCGGCGGCGGGTGAAACCCTACGCCTGGAGTCCCTACGGCCAGCCATGGTTTGATACTGCGAAGATGAGGAAACGGCCAACACCAACACTTGGTTTTAAAGGCCCATTCGAAGAATCTGAAAGGACGAAAATGATCTGACGTTTCTGCTTTAGGATCTGAAAAGCGCATGTCCAGATTCCTGCATCAACGACAAACTCGTCACAGTAAACTTGTGACTCGGTGGATAAGGATGAATGACTCGGATAAAATTTAAATGTGCATTATTAGAGTATACACTTAATCTCTCGGATTATTTGTATAACACTCAGCTATTTTTCTGTTTAACAATACAGATTTCAGTCCGTGAGTTTCTAGTTCTTTTTGAGTCTGTACATAATTATACTAATTATCCACAGACTCGGGGGCTAGTCCACGTGGACTCACTTGCGTGAGTTCCACGAAAAATCAAAACAACTGTACTATCAGTAATCCTAGTGTTTCTAGTTTATCTTGAGTTTGCACTTAATTATACTAATTATCTGCAGACTCGGAGGCTAGTCCACGTGGACTCACTTGCGTGAGTTCCACTATTCTCGGCAAACTTGCCAGGCACACGGGTTGTCTTATATCCTTGACAATTTAAGTCGGATAATACCTAGAATTTATCCTCTTCTGAATCTCAATTGTTTTCGTTGAGAGACAGCTTGGGGGCTACGGGTTGTAATCATCCCTGGCTGATTAGCTGGATGGACCTAGACACCAGCTCAGAATGAGAAGTTCTTGGCTGAGACTCATTGTGACTTCCTGTTCTAATTGCCTTGTGCGCAGGAAAACATGAGTTCCTTATATAATGGATGCTACTTTTCAACACATCAGTATGATGCACTGATCGTACATTCATTCACTCGGATCAAGATCTTATTTCTTAGTTCAGCTTACTTTGAGTTACTATACAATTCTACGAATTACACAGTAACTCGGGGGCTACATCAGTATGATGCACTGATCGTGCATTCATAATTTTCAAATTTGTAGACATGCCTTTTTTAAGGCCTAGGCCGACTCAGTCAGTTGAATACTATTCACATAGTATGCTTTCAGCCCTAGCCGACAGATTCGGATGTTGAATTTATTTTCACTCGGATCAAGATCTTATTTCTTGGTTCAGCTTACATTGAGTTACTATACAATTCTACGAATTACACAGTAACTCGGGGGCTACATCAGTATGATGCACTGATCGTGCATTCATAATTTTTAACTTTGTAGGCATGCTTTTCAGCCTAGGCCAACTCAGTCAGTTGGGTACTATTTACATAGTATGCTTTCAGCCCTAGCCGACAGACTCGATGCTGACTTTATTCAAATCTCCTCTATGGACTTAATCAGCTCTGAAAGCTGAGTGATGTTCTATACACGGCATTTACATGCAAACTTGCTTCAACAAGCATTTATCCAATTTTTCTGATATCATTCAGAGTTGGGTGCCAACTGACAGCATACTTAATTCAAGGCCCTGTTGGCCTTGGTCCACCCGAGGTCAAGTACCTCAAACTTGATTCAGGTCAAGTCCTTTTTAATTTCTCAATATCGCTTGAGATCAATTCCTACATGGAGAGAAGACTAGTCGGAAGCAATCTACTGGATCAATCAAAAAGCACTTGGGGGCTACTGTCGTTACCATGACCCCCGGGTACCCTCAAGTCCAAAGGGCCGAGTAACCTGACAAGGGTAGTCGGACCAGCCCAAAAGAAACCGAGTAGCCCACGATACAAGATGGAAAGTTCTACTACTCGGATGGATGTAGGAAAGGCTTCTTGCCTTGTACTCCAAGTATTTTCATGATGTAACTGACTAAGACTCTTTCCATGTAACCCTGTACCCCCAACTATATAAGGCGGGCAGGGATCTCCTCTCAAACATACACAATCAATACCACGACATACAGGACGTAGGGTTTTTATCCTCCGGGAGGCCCGAACCTGTCTAAACCCCTTGTCTCGTGTTCACCATCGTATTCTTGGTCCCTTCGCCCCCATAACAAATCTATCGAGGTCCTATAACCTCGACACCAGGCGGCCCATAGTCCTTGCGGCTTATCGTCGTCGACAATTCTGGTGTGATTTCATGATGTTCTTGAGCTTGCGGGCTCAAGAACTTGTCCGTGGAGGACGGATGGTGCTTTCCATGATTGGCAGCTTTTGATATATGGCATCAAGGGTGAGACATGATTACCTCCACTGTTTTTTTTTTTGGTGCTTTTCAAGTGGTCAATGTGAACCATGCATGTGTTTTCCCATGTCGGATATGGTGGAGGCGACGATGAGCTCGGCTACAGGCTTGACGGTGACAAGTTTATCATATTTGCATGTGGAATATCGGTCTACCCCTCTTTTGCGAAAGGGTTGGGTTCCAGTTTTCCCCCGTCGGAGATGAGGATGGCGGTGGTGGATGGTGAGATGGCCATGTTTGTTCAGATCGGAGTTCTCTTCCGTGGCATATCTGTCTGGGATGGTGATCCTAGATGGTGGAATTTTTAGCTTTTTCAAGTTTTCTTGTCTCCCATTAATGGAGTTGGTGATGATTGGGATGCTTTTGTAATCAGGGGATGTAATTTGCTTCAATATTAATGAAATTCCCCTTTTCGTAAAAAAAAAAGATAGGGAAAAGGTTGATTCTTTTTATGTGCCGGTGTACGGACCTTCTGAGGAGGAGTTAACTTATAGATCATAGAAGAGGAGTGTCCTTTCAGATCCACCAGATAGAGTTGCGAGAAACTTTGAGTGCCATGGAAAAAGAATTGTTAAATCCAAGAATAATGGCCAATGTGATAGAGCTATATTGGAGCCGATGATATATAGTGCAACATTTTGGACTGTCAAGAGAGACTATGGGTGAGTTCGTGAGGACAACTGAGGAGGACTTTATGAGAAGTATGGATGCGGTTTGAAGAAGATGCCCGAGCATATATTTGTGTTTCCCTCCCAAGAAACATCTGATGGGAATTTAATGGATAATACTTTTCCCAACAAAAGAGAACTTGCAGGTTTAAGATAATCGGATCAACAACTCTGAATGGACTATCATATAGTTCCCTTTTGAAATAAAGTTACATTTGCAATTTTATAAATCAGTACTGCCTTGAGCACCCGCAACGTTGTTCAAAAGCGAACCGTCGTACATCTCACGGTTCGTTTTGCCGAACTTTGCACGTTGTGGCTATCGAACCATGCAAGGAGAGAGAAAAAATCGAACCAAACTTAAGCGTCGAACCGTCACGAATAAAAAAGTATAAACCAGGCCGCGTTGTGCTGCTGCTCCCCGATGCATGCGGCACCAACATAAATAATATTTTAGTTGCTGACGTGGGCCCTACGAACCGAACCAACGCTGCGGCGATCGAACTTTAACAGAAATCCATTTTACCGTACCTATGCATGCAGTTCGGTTCGACGCTGGTGCTTAGATACAAAATACAAGTGTTTTTCTGTACCATTCCGGGTATAATATACAATGAAATTTCCTCTTCTTTTCTTTTGTACACAAATGACCATCAATTTACATAAATTATCATAAACACGACTTACGAAATTTTGCAGCATGTAAACAAGCGCACATATGTGATAATGGGTTCATATGCAACCCGAATGCACATCCAGACCCCCTTGGATTTTTGCCAAGACTGAACGTTATACGTCGCTCTGACACAAGGACCTAGAGTTCTCATGAAAACAAACATGCTTAACTGAAAAACACAACTTGAGTAGGGATGGCAATTCGAGGCCGGGTTCGGGGTACCCGATCCGACGGGGCCGGGCATGAGGCTAACTTTTCACTCGTGGATGGCACCGTGCCCGACTCGACACAAGTCAGGGACGGGGTGGGGTTTTTTTCCCTGGGACCCGAAATTACAAACTGTCAGCCAATGTTTAAAAAAGCGGTATACGAAAGCGGGCGGCGAGGCACTGCCTAGCGCCTAGTCCGCCTAGGCGTTTCTAGGCGTTCGCCAAAAAGCGGTGACGTGTCTAGGCAAGACAAAGGGGTTAAGGGAAAAAAATAAAAAAAAACAGAGGAAGAAAGGTTCAAGACTGCAGCTATTTGGCTTCGCTGTGAAGGCCCATATACCCCAAGTAGCCCAAACAGCCCAAGTTAACACCGAAGTGCCTTTAACCTTGCCTGCTCCCAGCCTCCCACGCACGTAGCCGCCGCCATCTCTTCACGCGAACCGCGCACACGCACGAAGCAGCTGCTGCCCCATCCCAAAAGTAAAAGTATTTGCCATTCGCTGACGGGAGACGAGATCCAGGGGTGCTCAAGGTGAAGAACTGAAGAGGAGCTCAAGATCCAATGGAATCCGATGGCTGTGGACCGATTTGGCCAGCGGAAGGGGACGAATTGCAGGTGGGAGGGAAGAATCACCGGCGGGAGGGGCGAATCGCCGGAGAGAGAGGACGAATTGCTGGCAGAAGAGGACCAATTGCCGCCAAATGCTTTCCTCGATGCCCAGTTGAGCGGGAAAAAGCGGAAGAAAGCGCCGCTTTCCGCTGCTTTTCAATGCCTAGGCGTTTCACCGCTTAATAGGGGAGATTTCGTGAAAGCGAAGCGTTCCACCACTGCCTAGCGCCTAGGCGCCGCTTTTTTAAACACTGCTGTCAGCCCGTCGTAGTACTAAATTCCAGCCCAACTCAACGCAATATTGAATTTCAGCTCAATTTCAGCCCAGCTCAACAACACTCACGCCTGATCCAACTAAAAAAAAACAACTCATGCCTAACCCTTACCTTACCCACTCACTCTCACTCCACCATCCACCAGTTACGCTACCAGCTCCTCCGATGCCTCAACCGCCACACGCGCCGCACGTCTGCCACCAGTCAGTGGCGGAGCCAGAAAAAACAGCTAGTGGTGTCACCATGGCTATTTAACAATCACATACATGATTTTCTCTTAGGATTGAAGGATTTCATTGGTGTCCTGGGACACCACGGCACCACCCTGGCTCCGCCCCTGGCCACCACCACACGCTGTCGCCTGAATTGATTGGACGCCCACGCCGCATCGTATCGACTTCGATTGAAGGCCTCCCGGGTGGAGGCGACGCCGTCATCGCTCTCGAGCGTTGCGTGTATGCGCTCGATCAACGGGAGGACGGTGGAGGTCCTGCTCGGTTGCGCGGCCTAGTGCTTGGACGACGAGCGGCGCGGCGTCGCAGCAGGTAGGCACGGCGGCGGCGGCGGCACAACGTGATGGGCAGGACGGCAAGCGGCGCGTTGTCGATACGACGATGAGCAAGCTGACATAGAACTTCGCCCGACGGGTATCCGATAGCCGTCCTGATACTCGACGGGCACGGGCACGGGCGAGAGTTTCCGCCCGTGACGGGGATGGGTGGGGATTTTTATCCGATATACATGTCGAGGCGGGCATGGATTTGCTTTACCTTCCCCGAACCCGCCCCATTGCCATCCCTAAACTTGAGGGTCGTCTGGACTGGATCCTCATGTTAGAGCATCTCCAAGAGTCTTTCTAAATCTCACTCTTTAAATCATTATTTAGAGAGTCATTTGCTTAAAAATCGCTCTCTATATCTTTTTACTCTCCCACATTTTTTCTATATCTCGTGCATAGTCTAGAGAGCCGTCCTCCTTCTCCATTTTTGGCTAGCTAGAAATCCGGAATAGAGGATATTTATATTTGAATATCCAATTGAAGAGGCTGATGGAGGATGTTTTTTTAACAAAATTTTTATTCCTATAAATTAGGAGAAATATAAAGAGTCTTTTGGATATGCTCTTAGTTAACAGTTAAAAAATGCTTAATTCATTTGTTAATTCAGAGTTACACACCTAATATTAGAATAAATATGAAAATTGGATGAATGAAACAAATCAATTATCGGAATAATAAAACACTGGTGTTGTAGAAACAGCCCGTTAGAGTATGTAACTCGTTAGCAGCGTATGGTCACTCATTTCAACTTCTAAGTTCTTGGCTATAGCCATGCAGTTGCTTGCGAGGGATGTACTTCGGGGTCGGCCAGTTGTCGTAGTGAAAATGATAAGCTTTTCCTTCTAGTACTATTTCATCGCACGGGAAAATGGCCAGTTGTCGTTGTGTGGCATGTGCATGCTTAGCTGAAAATTGGAGTATTTACATCGCACAGGACAGTGCTTACTGCATCTAAAGCATTTCCTTATGACCTCTATATGTACGTAACAGTCCATGCTGAACGGGAAAATGATTAAAGACTATGCCGTGCTTCAACTTGTGTCTGATTGCGCAACGGATTCAGAATTATATAATTCAAACCCAGTGAAAAAAAAGATGAACAATTAAGAACAAAAGACGAAATAAAGAAACTGAGGACACAGAACAAGAAAGAAAAACCACAGGAAATGGAGTATACCAGTAACAACTTATATATGCGAAAGGGTCTGTAGCCAAATGGTTACAAGAGCCTCGGTAGCATCTGAGATCCTGGGTTTGACTACCGATGGAGCGAATTTTTTAGGATTTAACGGCGTTGTGCTTTCAGCGGTAAGGCGACGTGGCCCTCGACAACGAGGCGCTAGTGGTGACTTTGTCAATCTGGAGGATTTGCCGGCTCTTCGAAGATGCTCATAAAGGTAGGGTTTGCGTATGTGCCTTCATATGGGTGAGTGTGCGTGCGTTGCGAGTGTCTGAATTGTACTGTATATTCAAAAAAAAAATAACAACTTATATATAACAACTTATATTTTTCTACTGTTCCATGACCAAAAATCGTTAGACATATTCTTCATTTGGACGGAAACCAACTTGTTCTACACGGAGCACTTGTCATTGAACACGTGATTTCCTTTGCAAACAAGAAGATACCAAACCTTTCCATTTTATTAAATTTCATATGCCCCTTGAACTTCTATAAACGTGTTCTGCCTGCGTTATTTGTTTGACTAGTCCATATATATGCAGGCAGCATCAAAAGCTCTGAAGTAGCAAGAAGACACAATGGATTCCAATCAAACTATTCACATGAACCAAGGAGAAGGAGAAACAAGCTACGCTGTCAACTCAATCTTTCAGGTATCCTGAAAGGATTCACTCTGTTGAACTCTTAATTTTGTTTTGTCAATTGAGTCATGTCAATATCTCTCTCAAGGATTGTCTTATTTGTTGTTATATTAAGAACCTTGTTGTTATATTAAGAACCAGCTGATGGAAAAATATTTTTCCTAGAAAAAAGTATGCTGTACACAATAAGGAAAACTTTGGTACCGAACATGCTCAGAGTGTTGCTCTTGACATCGGACGTGCATTTTTTCCATGTTTACTACTGGACACTCCCTATTATTTGCCGTAGGACACCAAGCTCATTAGACATCGAATCGGGTCTAAATGTCATATTTGCCCTTGAGCCCGCATGCCATCTGTGTGTGTGTGTGTGAGTGAGAGAGAGAGAGGGGGGGAGGGGGGGGGGGGGGGGGGGGGGCTGTCAGGGAGCCCACTCCGTCAAGTGGAAGTGCACTGTTTGAGGGTGGAACTAGGTGTTGTTGCACAAAGAACACGTCACAAGACCACGTAGTACACCACCTATTGGAGGTGCAGAAAGCTTGGCGTGCGGGTGGGCTCTCAAGCTAAACATCACGTTCAGCTTGTTTGCCTGGTTGCTTTGCAACAGCTGCAATTCAGCAGCAACAGTGTTCTAGTTATTTCTTCAGTAGCCGCTACAATGTTCGCAGTTATTTCTTAAGTAGTCGTTACAGTAACACAGCTACAGAACAGCCTGCCGAACAGGTCGGTTGAAATTTGGCTAATCGACATAGGCCTGCGCAAGAATAGCCCTACACACCCACCTACGGTATCGAGTGGCGGCAGGGCCATTGGCACAGGGGAGTGGCTAGAGAGCCTGATGCACTGATGCTCCCGCGGGAACCATGGACGAACAAAAGAAAGAGTCAAAGAGCAGCTGTTTTGAGAAGAAGGTTCGATCATTTGAGGGCCAAAATATGTTCTAGTGGCCTTTGTGTGTTCTAGCAAATAACCAACATTTTGAAGTGTTCACCAGCAAACGTGAAAAAACCATGTCCCACGGCAAAATTCACACTTAAGCATGTTTTGGAGCAAAATTTGCCAGCTTTTCCATTATACAGTACATGCATATAATTAATTTTAAACAGCTCATACTTGCATGTAGATAGAGGAGGCCATTGTATCGTTGTTGGAATCTGCCACTACGTCTCTACCAAACAACAGCATGGCCATTGCAGACTTGGGCTGCTCCTCTGGCCCAAACGCCGTTGGGCTTGTCTCCACCGTTGTCAACGCCATCCGTCGTCACCACCATGGTTTGCAGCATGAACAGCCGGCACCAGAGGTACACGTCTTTCTGAACGACCTCCCGAACAATGACTTCAACACGGTGTCAAAGATGCTTGTTGCATTCAATGAAACCCACGAAGCTTCTGGTTCTGCTGTGGTCACTGCCATGGTACCCGGGTCATTCTACACAAGGCTTTTTGCCAGCCGTAGCTTTGCATCTCGTCTGTGCATCCAGCAGCGTGCACTGGCTATCAAAGGTAAACATTTTGATTAGTCCTATAGAAATAAAACTTAGTTGAGATAGTAAATAGTTTGTTGTCTTCGAGATAGTATAAATAGTTGGGCATGACTTGTGCTTGTAACTACAGGCGCCTGAAGGCCAAAGCTCGTTGTCCCGAGTGGTCAGAGCGAAATATCTATAGTGCGCAAAAAAAAAATTCCCTCGCTTTCTCTGGGTCAAGCCATATGGTAAAGACTCGCGCCGGAGCTCACAACGGCCAGCTGAGTCCCTGTGTAGGATCAGAGAGGGGGTTCAGAGGTTTTCTCGACCTACGTGAGAGACTCTTCTCCTTAAGCAAATACCGTCGGGGGCGGTCTTACCCCCGGCAGGTCGAGTTTTTACAGGCGCCTGAAGATCTTGTGAAGAATAGAATACCAGCGTACGATGGTGACGATGATCTGAGGCGAGCTAGGCGGCCTATTGTCCTTGCAGCTTATCGATCGTCGACAGTTCTGCAGTGATTTCACGTCGTTCTTGAGCTTCCGATCTCAGGAACTCGTCCCGGGAGGACGGATGGTGCTTTCCTTGATGGGAACGCGTCATGATGAGTCTGTCTACGGTTTGGAACATGCAGCTTTCGTTCTAAATGACATGGCATCTAGGGTGCGTCATGCTGAACTCTAATTTTTTTTTCGTTATTCAATTGGTTAATGCGAACTATGTAAGCATCTCTATGTTCTAATGTCCATTTACAGGGTGTGATAAATAGGGAAAAGTTTGATTCTTTCTACATACCGATGTTTGGACCTTCCGAGAGGGAGTTGAGGGAGATTATAGAACAGGAGGGGTCCTTCGAAATCAACAAGATACAGGTGCGCAAAAGTATGAGTTCCATGGCAAATGAGTTGATGTTGAGTCCAAGGACAATGGCCAATACAACAAGAGCTATAATGGAGCCAATAATAGTGCAACATTTTGGACAGTCTGAAGAGATTATGGATGAGTTCGTCAGGACCCTGGAGAAGATCATTATGACGAGCTCAATGTATGTGGCTGAAGAAGATCCACGAGCATACATATGCGTTTCCCTCTCAAGAAGGATCTGATGGGCATTTACGTTCCTCGATAATATATTGCTTGGAGGTTTCTCGTAAAACAAATAATAGAAAAGGACAATTTCTTGGCGGTTTAAGATACTTTGTGTCATATAGTAACACTTGACCCAATATCTTCATGGTTTTCACTTTGAAAATAAAGTTTAGTACATTTGCAATTTAATAACTCGACAATGCCTTATTATAGATATAAAACACAGTTGTTTTGTTGTACCGTTTTGAATAATAACATAGTTTGATGCATGTGGTTTTCTCACACACAATGAAATTTCCTCTTCTTTTCTTTCGTATCAAATGGACATCAATTTTCATAAATTATGACAAACGCTACTTACGAATATTTGTAGCATTTTTTTTTTGAGGGAAACGAATATTTGTAGCATGCATGTAAACAAGCAATTTGTGTGTGTATTCGGCAAAATTCGGTCCAACCGCACGGCGGGCCCGATCTGCGAGCCCACCCCGTACTGCGCAGCACTGGATTGGCCCAGCCCACGCCCTTGTGCATGTTCTTGACGCACGGCTGTCCAGAGGCCCAAGCGAAGTGAACGCCTCGACATGACGAGCGAACGCTTGGGTCATCAGCCTGCACCTGGCCCCAGTGCCCAGTGGTTGCCTGCATCAGCCTGCGACCCCTCTCTCTCGGTTCTAGTCAGAGCTTAGCTTAACTCGTGCGTGCCGTTGCTCGTTATTAGCTGGCGGATCGGAACGGGAGCATTTACGCAGCATCTATCCACACCGGCCGCTGGATCTGGCGCCTTCATTTCCAACATGCAAGTTACAGCAGCGTCTGCCGGGGGCGACCGGAGCGAGACATGATTTCGCCGTGCTTTGCTGCCGCACTGCTCCGCGCTCCGTTCGTTCTCGTCGTGCACGGAAGCAGGACACGCGCGCGATCGGGTGGGACGTTGAGCAGTAGAAGTTGGAGACCGGATCGGCAGTTTGTGCGTGCTGTACTTGTGCCAAATCGCTGTCAGCCTCGGTGCCACGCGCTGTGGCGGATGCCCCCCATACGGCTCATGCGCCACTGTGCGTGCGGAAAGAGCATTCTTTCTCCTCCTTTTTCTTCTGGGAGATCTGTCGATGTCCACCTTCTTATTCCATTTGGACTAACTGGGTAGTAGTAAATTCTGTATTTTCACCAGCTTCATCCTTTTACACCTTGAAAACTTTGCGCGGGGACAGGTACCGCTCACTTTATAGGGGTGGGCTTAATTTTGACCTGAAGTTAAGTTTCGGATAAAGTGTGATTATAAAATCCGAAAGGAGAAGGAAGTAAATCTGGTAGAGATCTCTGGATCACGTAAGCAGTGACTTGTCGACCTGATCCGAACATGGATGGCATGGAACGGAAGGCTTAAACAGCGAAAGCTTTAGCACTACGGTTGCACGTTTTTTCCACTCCAATGTCGTCGACCCGACTCCACTCGCTGCCAGCCTCTGATATAAGGCTTCGGGCCTCGAATTCTTCTTACCACAAGGTGCCAACTCCGGGGAGAAAACAGATCGCGGCGGAGTTGCTGCTGCTGATCCCGGCACGGCTGCCTGCAGCGAGGTAGAGCGAATTTATCCAAAAGAGGGCCGGCACGGCCGCCAGGTCCACAACCCAACCCAGTTTCTATTCTGTTCTCCGAAGCAACAAGGTCCTCCTACCCAGCCCCCAGGCGCGCGCGACGAGTACGACTCCGAAGCAGGGCCGCACCCACCTAAACCCACCCAAATTCCACCCACCTCGCGCCGGATCGCACCTGCTGCAGAGTCCAAGTTCCACTCCAACCGCGTACGACTCCGTCCGTCCGCTCTGTGCGCCACACGACGGGACGGGAGCAAGCCGCCACACGCCGGCACAGCAAAGCAGAGCAGTCAACACAGAAGAAAGCCAGCCGGCGACGACAGCGAGGAAGGAAGGAGCGCGTGCGGGGGGCCAATGCCAGCGGCGGGATCCCGGGCCCCGAGCGATCTCTGAGAGGGGGAGGGGAAGCGATGGACCGCGGCCGCGCCGTCGACCTCTCGGGCGCCGAGATCCGCGGGGACCTCGAGGACCACAACCCGCCCATCTACCTCCCGCGCCAGCGCGCCGCAGTCCCGCTCGTCGCCCTCGACATCGGAGGTAGGAGTACCACGAGTCCACTACTGCTGCTCGAATTCCTGAATTCCTGTAGTTGCTTATCACGGGGACGCGCGTGCAGGGACTCTGATCAAGCTGGTGTACACGGCCAGCTGCGGCGATGGCGAAGAAGGCGGCGGCGCGGAGCTGCGGTTCGCCAAGTTCGAGAGGCGACGGCTTGACGAGTGCTTCCAGTTCGTCCGCGCAGAGGGGCTCCTACGCTGCAATGGTATGGCGCAGCAACTGGCCCGCTCCTCATCCTCCTCCGCAAATTTTAAATCGATTAGGCATGCATCGCCACTGTTTCAGTTTGTCAACTGTGCAACTCAGCCGACTTGTTTGCTGTGAGAATTAAGTAGGACACTCACTGTAGGAAGCTTATCGTTGTGGCAGTCGCTAGTTTCTCTAGACATCGGAAACTTCTTTTCACATTTGGGAATTCGCGAGTTTAATCAGCTCTCAACGTATCTACTTTCTAATTCTGGAAAAGGACTCGATCTAGAAATTAATGACTATATTCCCAGTTTCAGATAAGCAGAGCCCTTCATATTTACTATACCATCCGAGGAGTCGTTATAGCGGTTGGCGTTTCATATTTTTATGCAATCTTCAGCTGCATGATAGTTCAATTGCCACCTTTTATTTCAGGGGGGAGGCCAAGCGAAGGAAATATTTCGCTCAAGGTACACTTTCTTGTCGTCTTGTGCTGGCGCATTCATAGACAAAATAGATAAATACATTAATTCAAGTGAAGACCGCGACGACAGTTGTCACTTTGTGTATTTATTTTCAAGACATTCCATGATGTTTTACCTCCAAGAAATAGAGCTTAAATGTTTTTGGTGCATTCAGAAATAGATTTTATATATGCTTTTCATATCTGATGCCTGGTGTCCCTCCTATCGCTCATTCACAACAAAACATTGTTAGATGAAATGGGCTTCTGTTTGACGTTTTCAAATAAGATAGAGATTATGTGCAGGCTACAGGCGGTGGAGCATATAAATTTGCTGATGATTTCCGGGAGAAGCTAGGTGTTTGTCTTGACAAGCTAGATGAAATGGATAGTGTCGTTTCTGGAGCAAACTTTCTGTTGCAGGTTAGTACTTAACCCCTCCCGTTATATCATCTTGTTTCATTGAGAGCACTCAAATATTTCTTTTCCCTCGAACACTCTGGAAGCTGCACATCTTTGTATTCAAATATCTTTTGCATGTCTTTTAACACTACTTTGTGTTAGGTTTTATCTTTAACTTTTTCTGTGTTATTATGTAGATGTCTCCATCACATTTTTGAGCAAATTACACACCCAGTTAATCGCCCTGAAATTCTAGTGCTTAGTTGGGCACAGAAGATGTTTACCCTTCAACTGATATTTTCCTGCAGAATATTCCTGGTGCAGCATTCACTCACATGAATGGAAAGAGGAAACCAGTCAATGTTTCCCCCAATAACTTATTTCCATACCTGCTTGTCAACATTGGCTCTGGTGTTAGCGTACTGAAGGTTGTACTTCTTTATATAAGGATACTTTTGCTAAAGTGCATCACAATGTAGCTCATATGACCGTATGTTATTAAGTGTAATGTAGGTCACTGGAAATAGAAAATTTGAAAGGGTAACCGGGACACACATTGGTGGTGGTACCATGTTCGGTTTAGCAAAACTTCTAACTGGCTGTAAGAGGTAACATCCTCCTTTATACATCATGTAATTATTTGTTTAATGTTTTTGCGTACTAATTTGTTACAATTCTTAGTTATGATGAATTCCTGCAATTAAGCCAGAAAGGAGACAATTTTGTCCTTGATTTAATTGTGAAGGATATATGTGGAGAGCTTGTCTGCCAGAAGGTAGCAATTGCCCTTTCCTTGTTATACTGAACAAGTAAATAAGCACATAATTTCTCTGCTGTGATGTTATCATGACATGAATTTTTCTGGTATGGGTGCTTGTTTCTTCTGTTATAGGCTCAGTGGGCCACTAACACATTTTATTTATCTCTGCTGGGTGAATATTGATTGCTTCATTACTTGCATAGGATTCCATAACAACCTAGAGATATCAAATATTAATGCTATAATGGAATTTGCTAGCAATACCAAACCAGTATGACACTATGGACTGCTCGGCATATTTTTCTCTTAAACAATCGGTGACACACATCCATCTATAGTTCTGATGACTAGATTGGTTGGCATGCACATTTGCATGAACTTGTGCTATATATTGATTAATGTTGTTTTGAATAGCAGAGCAGTAATTACCTTAAGAACTCATATTTGTGCTTTATTAGAAGTTTACCTCAAGTTTTCAAAAATCTGTACATGGGAAGGTATGTGCCTGACATATTTTAGATCTAGCTTCACGTGGATATTTTCCTTAATTCTAAAGAATTCTCTAATAACATCTAATGGTTATTATTTAATCATAACTAGGGGCCATCAATTTGAGGCATGCTGTCTCTTTCATATTTTATCTTATCTCTTAGCTGCTGTAAAATGCCCATCAGCTTTGTTGCGCGACTGATCCATATGTTATATGTATTCCAGCAAGGACTTTCAACGTCAACTCTTGCTGCTAGCTTTGGGAAAGTTATCACTTCCAAGAAAAAGCTGACAGATTACAAGCCCGAAGATCTTGCGGCCACATTGTTGAGCGCCTTTACCTACAACATTGCACAGGTGTGTTTATGTTCTGCCTGTCATCATTTTATGAAATCATATTTATTATACCAGCAAACACGAATTATTGAAGCCAAAAAAAAAATTATCTGCTTCATTGGCTGTTTGGATGTATGGTACTCAACCTTTCTTCTAAAGGAAATAATCGAGATATATTCATTTGTTACTGTTAAGAAAATTATAGTATTCAAACACCCTCTTCCCTTCAAGTTGAGTGGAGAAAGCAGAAATATGCTGACCTTTCTCTCTTGCACTATGTGGTTTAATTGAAAGAATGGTTCTGTATAAGTAATTTTGTTTTAATGAGGTCAAACATAATAGTAGCACTGACATACGCTGCGATTTCTTGGATTTCAATTATTTTTGTTGTTCTGTTTGTTATTATTATCAATCATTCTTTTATTGGTTATTTGGTTTCTTATGAACTCATGGTTTGTGCCCTTCAGATTGCATTCCTTGTTGCGTCACTTTTGGGACTTCAAAGGGTCTTCTTTGGTGGATCATATATACGTGGACACAAAAGCACAATGGAAAATATTTCTTACGCAATTGACTTCTGGTAATCATTTCATATTTTAAGTTCATCTCTATTTATGTATGTTTGTAACATAAAAAAGGAGAAAAAGTAAGCTATATTTCAATACTTTTGTTTCCATCTCTGAACTCTCCCGATTTATCATTATGACAATTCAACATTGAACCATTTTGGGTTTCTTATTTATGTTAGTCTAGGATGGCAAGAATATAAATATATCTATCATCGATCAGGTCGCAGAGCCAAATGCAAGCTGTATTCTTGCGACATGAAGGGTACTTGGGAGCACTTGGCGCCTTGATGAGTTATGGAGATCTCAGTGGTGAAAATATTACCCTAGAGGAATCAACGGAGAAGGTTTTATTGCTATCCTACTCAACGAAAACATGGAATTTCATTTGTCAAGCTCTATGTGTAAAATAAATGCTTCTATTACAAACTAATTACACACATAATAGAGCAAACCAGAAACTGAGCTGCTATCCACCAGTCCATTCTTATATTAATATCAGTTCTTTAAGGTGGTTACCAATTACAAAAGCTTCATTCGCCGATAATGTTTGATATAAACATAGTAACAGAGGTTCTGCATACCATTCCATGCTAAGATGTGATCTTTTCCCTTGCTCTCCTTTTTATTTTTGATACAGGAGCCACTTCGCGAGTCAGCGTCACCTGTTGATGGGACATCAGAAGATGAACAGAATGATAGCAACATATTTCCTTATCTTCTTGTTAATATCGGATCAGGTGTCAGCATGATAGAGGTTCGGCAGTACACTGCTTCTCTCATTTGTCATATCTCACAAGATACTTT
Source organism: Eragrostis curvula (assembly GCA_007726485.1). Classification (NCBI taxonomy): domain Eukaryota; kingdom Viridiplantae; phylum Streptophyta; class Magnoliopsida; order Poales; family Poaceae; genus Eragrostis; species Eragrostis curvula. Next base: position 47,276,979 of record CM017441.1, on the reverse strand, counting down.
AAAAAAAAATGAACTTGTTATGAACAACATGCAATTATGAGCAGGTAATTGGTAAGGGGAAGTTTGAAAGAATTATTGGATCCCATCTTGGCGGTGGTACTATCCTTGGCCTTGCAAGGCTTTTGACTGGCTGTTCAAGGTACTATCTAATTATTTAGTAATAAGGATATAAGAATATGTTTTTGTTTATAATTAACATTTCTCCTTAGTTATGAAGAGTTCTTGGAGTTGAGCCAGAAGGGTAATAATTTGTCTGTCGATTTGACTGTTGGGGACATATATGGGGAAGAGGGTTATCCAAAGGTATTTATTCATCCTTAAAGAAATCTTTTTGTGTGAAATGTTCTGCCAGTTCAAATGAAAAATAAGAAAAGTAGGTAGCACAAGCCAACTAACACACAAAATAGTCATGATTGTTTTGATTAAAGGAAGAAGTCCATTTTACTACCCTCAAGTACCCAAGTAGTTCACTTAACCCCCTAAACTAATTTTTAGTCTGATTTACTACCCCGAACTATCTAGATTGGTCCAATTCACCCCCTTGTGATTTTTTTCTTTTTCGTTTCTCTTTGTATGGGTTATGTTTGAAGCTTAAATTTTGTAGGATGGTAGATGACATCATCCTCTATGCTAGAAAAATTATTCCATATTTTTCGGAAATATTTTCTTAGATTATTCTATCTTATATGTCGAATTTGTATTGTAAACTTTCCACATGCAAAAAGTTAGAAAACAATTCTTTAAACATTTTTCTAACATAAGGTATGTTTTAACCTATAATGTCACAAAATTTTACACTTAAACATTATGTGAAGCTAAAGATATAAAAAAGAATAATTTATGAGGGAGTGAATTGAACCAATCTAAATAGTTGGAGGGAGTAAAATAGACAAAAAGTTAGTTTAGGGGGTTAAGTGAACTACATGGATACTTGAGGATAGTAAAATGGACTTCTTCCTTGATTAAACTACGGCTCTTTGAGTTCAACAGGCCACAATGAATCACAGGCTACAATAAATCGCAACCGAAGTTTCACAAGTTGTGAATATCTTAGAACACACCTCTGTAGTCACATGTGAAAACTTATTTAATTAATTACCAGTATATTAATGACTTGTTTTTGTTCATGTCAGATTGGTCTTCCAGCATCCACTACCGCGGCTAGCTTTGGAAAAGTGAACTCCAACAAACTTTCAGAGTACAAAGTAGAGGATCTTGCTGCAGCACTACTGAATTCGTTTACTTACAACATTGGACAGGTATTCTTCTCTCCAGATGTCTCTTGTGTTGTTACTAGGTGCCAATCATAAGTCACCCTGTTAAAAAAAAAATCATCTGTCACCCTGACCTTTATTTTGTTTTTGTTCTAGATAGCCTATTTTGTGGCTAATCTCTCAGGCCTGAAAAGAATATTCTTCCGAGGTGCATATGTCTGTGGTCATGAAAAGACCATGGACAAGATTTCTCGCTCCCTAAAATACTGGTAAGAAGTTTCATTCAGCTACTGTGACATATACAACAATTCTATCCTGCACCATGACAGTCCCCCCGCTCCACCTCCACTTAGTAGTTTCCTGCCCTCTGGTCGTTTCTTTCAGGTCCAAAGGTGAAGTTCAGACAACATTTCTGTGTCATGAAGGGTTCTTGGGAACGCTGGGTGCATTTTGGAGTTATGAGAACATGGGCATTGACAGCTTGGCGGCACATGAAGTCATCAGGGAGGTTTTGCTTGGAGCTCCATACACTGGTCAATTCCCATCTTTACCTGTCACTGAAGAACTGGAGAATGTAAGTGGCATATATTATCAAGGATCAACATAATGAACTACAAGTGCCGATGCCAACCTTAGCGATGCCCTCTTATTATGGCATTCATTTTTTTGTGTGTTTGTTTCAGGGAGAAAATAAGACACTTGAAGAGGAAGTAGAAAGCTTACGGCGGGATAATTTTGTGCTGAAGGCTGAGCTTGAGCGATTGCAAAGGGAGAACGCGGAGCTGAAATCTAAGCTGGCAGGATCAGGAGAGGCAACAACCTTATGAAGCAATCAGACGACAACCTCAGATTTTGTTGTAACCTGTAATAGTCTTGGAAAATAGAAATGGCACCTAAGGTATTCGTATAGGAAGATGCAGTCAGGCAAAAATGCCAAGTAGCAGTTGCTCATCTGGTGAGCCTATGTTGTATATTTGTTCCTATTCTTTACACAAGAGCATCTGTATATGCTCCCTCCATGTAACTCTTCTTGTGTAAATGTTGTATTAATAGTTTGCCAAACTATTAAGTGTCCTGTCTTGTAAATTTTTCGAAATAATATATAGCACAGAGGTTTGCGTACCGAGCATCTGGTTTTGGAGTTCGTTATTTTTAAGGCAAAGTCAGCTACTGCGCATAAGGGTGAAGCCACACAGGTCTTTCCCGGTGACTCGCTGCAGCAATTGACAATGCAGACACTCGAGGGACTTGGGCAAACTTGGCATACTTCGCCCAAAAAAAAAAAAAAAAAGAGGAGCAAACTTGGCAGGTCGACCACCATATAGGAGACATTAGTTCTGTTGTCCTAACGACAACAAAAATGAAAACGGAATGAGTATTAGTGACACAACTAGAACTTCCCCCAATGGAGCGAGGCTGGCTTCCGGCACTCCAAAGCTGGAGTTATGAACCACCATTCTTCATTTGATCAGGGCTGTAGCATGTAGCTAAGGCTGCAATCCGAAGAGTTGTGCGCTAGATACCATGGAAGTACATTGGTCAAAAGCCTCAAGCGTTAGCTCCGGGGAGGAATACCCTCTACCTCAGTCAAGATGGAGCAGCTTCCATCACAGGCAAGCTAACGCTTGAGGCGAGCAGCTTCCATCACAGGCAAGCTAACGCTTGAGGCTTATGCAAAATCATGTGCTTAATCAACATTGGTGCTTATGCAAAATCATGTGCAGCTTCCATCACAGGCAAGCAAGTTGACTTTTTGCAACAAAAAAAAAGGCCTAGTTGACTTTAATCATCTTATAGGCTTCATTTTCTCCACACCGAAAGAGAGACGACGCCGCCGACGACGACGCCGCGAGGAGTCGCTGAAAGCGAGCGCCAGTGCAGGCGGCGTCCAAGCCAGAGACTAGGCGATGGACGGCGGGAGCGTCATCGACTTCTCGGGCGCGGAGATCCGCGGTGACATCGACAGCCGCAACCCCTCCATCTTCTTCCCGCGCCTGCAGCCAGCCGCCAGCCCGCTCGTTGCTCTCGACATGGGAGGTACCTGCCGTGCTGGTTTTGGCCAAACATTTCACGAGTTTCCTGGGCGAAATCTTGGCTCAACTTTTTCCAACGGCTGATGACCCTGTGGTGGCTTCAGGGACTTTAATAAAGCTTGTGTACACGGCTAGCTGCGGGGACGGGAACGACGGCGCCGAGCTGCGGTTTGCCAAGTTCGAGAGGCGCCGGCTCGACGACTGTATGGAGTTCCTTCGGACAGAGGGGCTCATCCGCTGCAAAGGTATGTCGCTGACTGCAGCGCTCACCACCTTGTTCTTTTGTAGTTTTGGTTACGTTATCAGCACCGTCCTTCTTTGTTTCTTTGTTGCCTCCGCACTTATCTTGATATTAAGAGCCTGTTTGGACTCTACCCTGAGAAAAGTGTCCTGACTCAGGCAGCGCGCTCTGGCGTCCGATTTCGGACGCCTGCGGCTGTCGTTGCTGCCTGAGCGTTGCTCTGCCTGGGAGGGCACCAACCAAACTAACCCTAAGTCCGTGTTTCACGTAGCACCGGATCCAATATGTATACTGGATTTTGAGTTTAAATGAGAAAAATAAATGTTTTATAATTTTTAAATAAAAAATAAAATGACTCGGCTAAGCACCTTTAATTCATCAACAACTATCTATGAATATCTGACGCTAGATGCTCTGTCAAGTGGGGCCTAAAACTTGTAGTGTGGACAATTTACATCAGAAAACCAAGCCCTCTGTATATGTTTTAAGCATTTCGTGAAGAGGATTAACCAAACTTACTCCAAAATAACAGGACTTTTTTTTCTCTATCTGTTAATGACTAAAAGGAGAAAGCAAAGTGACTATTGGGAGTATTTATGTAGTTTTTTTATTCATGTTTGATACCAAACAAGCTCAAAGGTTGAATGTATCAGAGCCACTGTTGTAAACTGATTATGTCTCTTAATAAAGAGGCGGGGCTGGGGGCTTTAGATCTTATAAAAAAATGTATCAAAGCCACGAGTCATTAGAGTGCAAGATGGGGGATGGTAATTGATATTATTGATAGGTTTACAAAGTGCAGCCTAATGAAGACAATGGTTAATTGGTGTATAAGTGGCACCTTTGCAAAGTTTTGGATGTTTCACCCATTCCCCAATCTGGCTCACCGCTCTTGTGTTCTCCTCAATTCCCGAATTTTGTTTCAAGCCATGAGCCTTAGCTACCTAATATTTATATAGAAACATAGCGTGACTATTCCCAATCATTATATAGACTTTCATATTTCATATACCATCACCTGCCAAACACGAACATTTATTACGAAGTGACGTGTCTAATATGTTGCACAGAAAAACTATTTCAAAAGAGTTACACCATAAAATATATTTGAATTGTATATTACTCCCGCCATCCGAAAATAAATTCATTTTATGACTGGTTCAAGTCAAACTATATTTAGCCTGATCGAGTTTATATAAAATAAATAAATATATATTAATGATACCACTACAAGAAGATTAGTATTTCCTACAGTTTTTAGTCATTGGACTACAGTTCCAGTCCTAATCCTCTTTTCTTTTTAAGTGGCCGACAGATTCCCAAATTGCCATGCTTTGCTACAGTTATAATAATTTGCCAACAACATAATTACTCACAAAGTTGTTACTCACGTTTTTCTGAAGAGTAGCGGACCCAGCTCTGAATATTAGGTATGGCGGACCTCTACTTATCACGCCAGACCTTCATCAAAACCACACCACACTTGAATGGTACTTTGCCTCGATCTGGCTCGTAGATCGTCACTCTTGATGGATGTATATAAATGATGGATTCATCACCATGCTGAAAGGTGAAGAGGCACATATTGCAAGGATTCAATCAAAAAATATAGACTAATATGAAGACAACTATGATCTTCAACAAGACACTAAATTTAACAAGACTAAAGTTTAGACCAAAGCACTATTTTATTCTAAATATATATGGAACATTTGCAAAGCCTGAAGAAAATCAGCAGCTAATGAGTGGATAAAGAGCATAAATGAAAATTCAACAACAAAACGATAGAAAACTTAGGATCCAAGGATATGGAGAGAAGTATTTTGTTATGAACTTGCTTGTTTCGTTTTTTTTCCCTTAAGGAAAATTGTAGAATCCCAGCCTAATAGAATATGGCCCATGAAAGATGGTGTTTTTGGCTGGTTGTGCAGTAAGGAGAATAGTCTCACATTGCTTAGCAAGTTAAAAGTCCAGGCCAAAAATGCAAAAAATTAACATGGTTAACTTTTTAACGCGAATCGATGATGGAAGCGTAAGAGTTATTTCTGTGAGGTAGGACCGCCCGACATGCGAACGGGTCCAAAGTAGTATTTTGGGCCTAGGATGTTACAGGTGGTATCAAAGCCGACTCTCGCGGTTCACGAATGTACGTGCTCATTGTGAAGGATATGGTCGCGTATGGGAGGAGGGACGCTGGTGTGTACGCATGGCACGTGAGTGGCACGACATGGTACGTACGGATGCTAACTGAACGCGCGGGGCGTATGCCAGTACTGGGCATACGGACGTGACCAAGAGAGGTGATCCTGTGCATCTGTCTCCTCGGGGTAAATTGATCCGCTGCTCGATGAGGACATCAAGTTCTATGAGGAGGAGGATGTAGAATCCCGGCCCAAGAGAATATGGCACATGAAAGATGGTGTTCTTTGCTGGTTGTGCAGCAAAGAGAATAGTCTCGCATTGTGTAGCAAGGTAGAGCATGATCAAGTTGAAAGCACATGCTGAAAATGCAAAAAATAACTAGGTTAACCTTTTTACGCGAAGCGATGACAAAAGCGTAAAAGTTATTTCTGTGAGATGAGACCGCCCGACGTGCGAGCGGGTCCAGAGCCGTATTTTAAGCCTGAGATGTTACAGAAATAAACTTGCTTGTGTGCTGGTTGTCTAGATGTTGTGCTGCATGCAGATTGCAGTTCTTGTGCTGAAGCTGGTGGTGCACGAGGGCAAACATAGTTTAGCTGTTTTGGCTCCTATATTTTGGCTGGGCCACTTTTATACTTAAATAACGTGTATGTTGGGCCGGCCCAAAAAGTTTTCAATCTTCTTCGTCAAACATTTGTGATTCCTCAGAAGATGGTGGTGCACTCGAGGGCAAACATACTTTAGCTATTTTGGCTCTTATATATTTTGGCCGTGCCACTTTTATACTTCATTAAATTACGTGTATATTGGGCCAGCCTAAAAAGTCTTCAATCTTCTTCGTCAAACAATAGTGATTCCTCATAAGAGGACGCTACTACCATCTTCGGGATTTCTTATACAACACCAGAGTGCTACCGCCATATGGGGTACCCACTTTAAGCTTAGTGTGAATTGAAACTAGGCATCCGTTGGTCGCCGCCCGCCCTGCCGTTACCTTCCTTTTCCTCCTCAGCGCACCACCCAGGCCTGTCTCCCTCACGCGCGTTGACCAGGCCCGCCTCCTGCACAAACGTGTCGCCGCTCCACCTCTCCCCACGCGCACGGCCTCACCTCTCCTGCATGACATCCAGGCGCACCGAGCTGTCACTTGATCTTGCCTCTTCGCTTGGCCCTACCCCTGCCTATCGCTTTGGCCCTGCAACTTTGTTGCTAGGCCCTGCTTGAGCTGCCACCTCTGCCCTGTGCTGCCGTTAACAGGCCCGCTGCCCCGAGCTAATGGCGGTGGCGTCTCAACACTCTCCTCTGCTGCTTCCACCTTAGACTGCCTGCACTGGAGGAATCTGCATCCGGATCGCCGCCGCATTCCCTCTCCCTGCCGGAACATTTGATTTGCTATGGTGAAACAATTGCATTGGTTTTATGGAACAATTGATTTCTTTTGCTGGAGCATTAGAATTCTCTTGGCAGGACATTAGAATCCTTTGGCTGGAACATTTGATTTTTCTGTTTACAGAACACTTTTTCTTTTTCACGGATGGGGAGCTTCGGTTGATTCCATGCCGTTAGGGGGAGGGACAAAAACTGAAACTGCCTGCAGCTTGCGCTTGTGCTTGAGAGTCGCTTGGATCATTGGGATGTGCGCTTTTCTGTGTTGGGCCCTGGTGGGCTGCATGGGTGCTCCATGTGCTATATGGCACCCGAGTGCCATATAGGGTGCCCCGCCATCGCCGCCTGGTAGCGTCTGGCAGCTTGGGACTCGGGAGCTTGAGTTCTCGGAGAGGGAAGGAACGGGGTAGCTATGGCGACGCTAGGACACCATACCTCGGCTTTTTAGTGGGTCCGCCTCTGTTTTTGGATATTAATAAAATATACCAGGTACTATCAGCCACTTACGACAAATTTAGGGAAAATATGTTAATCTTGTAGTGTACCATATTAGTATCATTAGATCCATCACAGGTTATGTTTTCATATGGTAATTATTTGTAATAATTGAAACTGAATTGTTTCTCCAAATATTGTTCAAACTTGTGTTAGCTTGACTTTGGCCAAAATAGGTACTGCCTCTATTTCAAATTTATTGTCGTTCATGCTTTGGACAAAGTAAAAAAAAAAAAATCCATTCTTTGACCAAAGGCTTTTGCAAAATCATATAGTTTATGAACATGAGATTTACAATTTAAGACTAAATGAGAAATATTTAATAATATACATTTTAAGATTAAACATGGAAATTGTCTGTCAAAAATAATAATGTTTGACTTTGACCAAACGAAAACTATAATTATTTGAACAAGAGGGAGTAATATATATTTGCAAAATCTGATTCACCATATGGTATATCAAATATGTTCTTTTATTTACTTTGAGATAATATGCCTACAACATATGTGATATTCTCTACGATCACAAAAGTGTCATTCTGAGTTGGGTGGTGAACTTTCTCCATAAATGTCTTGATTAATTTTCATCTGAACATTTGAAGTTTTATATTGTCTGAAAAGTGAATTTTATAAGTTTAAAACACTTTATTTTGCTTGTACTTTATACTTTTTTGGTTGAATGATGTAGTAGCTTAAGATACAAAATGAAGTATCATTTTGCTATGGATTGAATTGTAATATCTATGTCAGGTATGCAGTCGAGCAATGAAAAAGTGGTGATAAAGGTACGTTATTCTTATGCTATCGTATTTTATATTGTGACTAATATGCAAAAGGCGCCCTTTTGTTTTTTTGGATTAATTAATATAAACAGAGAAAAGTAGGAAAATATTTCATGTTACCATATAATTATTTAAAATATAGGAAAAATCCTAGAACACAAGAACTTTAGGGTGAGTGGGTGGGTGTGTGTGTGGGGGGGGGGGGGGGGGGGGGGGTGGAGGTAGCAGGAAGGGGGAGGGGGAGGCTAAGCAGATTGGAATAATATGACATATACTTGTGCCTACTTCTGGAATAGTATGTAAAATATTGACGAATGGATATCATGTGCAGGCTACAGGTGGTGGTGCATATGACTTTGCTGATAATTTCCAAGAGAAACTAGATGTTTATCTTGACAGGCTCCACGAATTTGAATGTATAGTTTATGGAGCAAACTTTCTGTTGGAGGTAAGCCACCACGTGCTCTTGTCATATGACCGCATTAACTCAAAGCGCTAGTAAAAAAACTCTCAGCATCTTTTATTATTGCTTACCGCGGTAGATTCCTTTTTATTTCTGCAAGTTATTATTTAGGTGATACCATACCATTCTTGAGCAAGTTTCATTGTGAGCTCATCACAACAGGTACTTGTTTTCACTTCCATCCTGAACCCATTTTTATTTAATTTATGCCCTACATATTGCAGAGTATTCCTGGGTCAGCCTTCACATACATCGATGGAGAAATGAGGACGATTGATATTTCTCCAAATAATTTGCTTCCTTACCTTATTGTTAACATTGGGTCAGGAGTTGCCATGTTAAAGGTTGTAATTTTTCATTGCGATAATTTTATGGGTGCAGATCAGAATTCAACTCATACAACCATGTGTTTTCACACGTAGGCCACTGGAAAAAGAAATTTTGAACTCACAACAGGGACAAACATTGGTGGTGCTTTCGTCTTTGGTTTAGCAAAACTTTTAACAGGCTGTAAGAGGTAACATCCAGTACTCTTCCCTATGTCATGGAACGTTGATTTAATGTTGTCCCCTGACTGATTTGTTACAATTATGTATCTTAGTTACAATGAATTCTTACAACTATGCCAGAAAGGGGACAATTCTGTTCTTGATTTAGTTGTTAAGGATATATGTGGAGAGCTTGCCAGCCTAAAGGTTTGTCTATGTCCCTTTTGTGTCATAATTTGATATGAAACAAATTATCTCTCTTCTATCACTGACTTCTCTCTTTTTTGGCATGTGTGCTTGTTCATTCATTTTTTAGTTTTGGTGGTAGATTCTGTTAGAGCTTAAGTTTGTCACTAGGTCAATATTGATAGCACCATAACTTGCATACAATTCTGGCCAGCCATGTCACCAAAACGATTGGAGGTGTACATCAACCGAATATTTTGACGATTAGGCTGGAAAATGATTAGCATGCCACTGGATTTACAATCAACACATGTTTACTCCTATCTTAGCATGCCACTAGCATTGAGGGTTGGGTGCTTTCGTCCGTGCGTTTAACTTTATTTTTGCAGTCAAATGCATGTCCTTCTGATTTTATCATTTTTATTTTTATTTCACATTTTATGCTATTCATCAATGAGCATTGGTTCCTAAAAATGGTTGATTTATTCTTCTTTATGATCTAGCAAGGACTTTCAGCATCAACTCTTGCTTCTAGCTTTGGGAAAGTAATTACTTCTAATAAAAAGCTATCTGATTACAAGTCTGAAGACCTCGCATCCTCATTATTGAATGCCTTTACATACAACATTGCACAAGTGAGTTCATTTTCTGGTTGTTATTAAAAATTTATTACTTTGGAATGGGAAACATAAAATAAAAGTGAATATTTTTTATCAATAGTGCATATATTTACGTCGTCATGCTAAAAAAATTATTTAGAAGGTATCTAGGTATATTCATTTTTTGTTTTAAAAAATTTAAGTGAAGTATTTAATGAAGTAGTTCGAGGTAATGATAAAATTAAACTCCAACATGATGGTGGTGGTGGCAAAGACTATTCTTTCCTACAGTCGCAAAAAAAAAAGACTATTCTTTCCTACAATCAGCTTTCTATTTGTTCTACCACACACTATTTTGTTAGTGATGTTACTATCACTCCTCTCTATCAGTTATGATTTGCAACTCATGATATGTGCAGATTGCTTTCCTTGTTGCATCACTTTTGGGCCTTCAGAGGGTCGTATTCGGTGGATCATTTCTATGTGGACACAAAAGCACAATGGAAAATATTTCTTATGCTATTAATGCCTGGTAAGCATTTTTTGTACGCAATTTGTTATTTAGTTATTTGGATTCATGATCATGAGAGATCTTCAGTCTTCATCTTTGGGTTCCTTATTTTTGTCGGACTAGGTTGGGAAGAATCTAAATGTGTAATCCCATTGATCAGGTCAAACAACCAAATTGAAGTTGTTTTCTTGCGACATGAGGGGTATTTGGGGGCGATTGGTGCCTTAGCCAGCTATGCTGATCCCAGTACCTCTGAGAAATCAACAAGGAAAGTGAGTTCCCTCAAATAGTTCCTATGTGTTTTGCATTACCCTCCCACCCTAAAATAGGAAAAGTTTCAATATCTTGCTCTTAGTTGCACAATTTCTGAAGTAAATCAGAAATTGAAGTACCCTGTTTGTCACAATACATGCTCCATCTAAAAATTTACCAAGTTGCCCATTTAAGAAGCATAGTTGGAACTCCACACACACACACACACACAACATGCACATAGACATAACAAATGGATCTATAGATATAATAGTTAGTTATTATCATTCCACTCAAATGTTGATTTCCTTCTCTGCTTTCTGTGGACATAGTATTCTACTGAAGAGTCTCTGATACATCTTGGTGGGACATCAGAACATGAACCAAATGGTAGTGATATATTTCCATATATGTTCGTTAATATTGGACCAGGTCTCAGCATCATAGAGGTTGGTCAAACAATTCTTCTCTTTTTAAAAAACAAAAATGAGATACAGTTACAAAACCAACTTGCATCTTAGGTGGGTTTCATATACCCACTTTTAATGCAGCCAAACATTTGTAAGTTTTTCTTAGCTTACCTATACTACCCTGATAGCTTTAATCGGGCAACGTGGGTCATAGATTGCCTCCAATACATCTCAAGATGGTCAATCATGACTAATTACCCTTTGATGTTGCGAGAGTCACACATATACCACAATCTCTAAGCTTTTTTTCTCTTCATTGTGCTCATAATGACGAGCTTGATTTTCACACGATTAACGATAATGATTCAAAATTAGGTGATGCCAACATGAATCTAAATGGTAACGATGCTAGAACGAAGTGTTTAAAGCAATGTTAAAGGCCAGATAAGAGCCACACATTGGTTGGTCAAAGCTATCAGGGGGTTATATGAAGACTAAGTAAAACCTGCAAGTGTTAGATTGCAACAAAATTTATTGCAGATTGTTGTATGAGACCCTCCTAAGATATAAGTGGGTTTTTATAATTTTTATAACAATAATTGAAATGTTACTCTTATTTTCCTTATCCGTTACTAGTCATATGTATGGTTAGCAAAGTGCTCTCATAAAAGTTGTTATCGGTGACATGCTATCATTATGAGTAGGTATTAGGTAAGGGAAAGTTTAAGAGAATTACAGGATCGCATCTAGGTGGTGGTACTATCCTTGGTCTCGCAAAGCTTTTGGCTGATTGTCCAAGGTATTATATAATTAGATCAATATAAGTTCTATATATTTTATTCAAAAATGTGTTTTTTTTTACATATTCTCCCCTTTTAGTTATGAAGATTTCTTGGAGCTGAGCCAGAAAGGTAACAATTTATCTGTCGATTTGACAATCAAGGACCTATTTGGGGAGGATTATCGCAAGGTAGTTCTCCAGTAATATAAATGTGGTCTTTTTGCATGGAGAACATCATAAAAAGTATTAAAAGAAAGGATAAAATTTTCTAAAACACAGGTCTTGTAATCCTACTACAGATATTTTGTTGCATATCACTTAATTCTGGTTTCATTGTCATTTTTTTAATAAAGTCACACCCATAAATGGTGTATGAAACTCCCTTTTATATATTCATGTTTACATGTGTATGTATCCCAATCAATTTAGTCACTGGAAACGATTAATTGGATGTATGGTGACAAACTCCCTCCAAAATAAGGTTGTGTATATATCAACAAATTGGTAGTTATTTTGATAAATGTGGGGTGTCATGAAATGATATAATAATAAAATTAAGGAAATACTAGTAATTTTGTGAGGCTAGGGCCAGCCAAATAGGGTTTTACGGAATTTACTTCCCAGTGTTAAGAAAACTAAATATTCACAAAGATCAACTACTTCTGCTGAGTAATAGCATAGGAGGTAATAAATCTATTGCCGATGACCAATTCATATTGCTGACGACTAATTCAAAAGAAAATGAGACAAATAAGTATCAGGCAACAAGGTGTACTAAATAATCATCTATGTTACAAATTGGCATATGACTTTTATGAGACTAACTAAAGCTACAACACACGAGCCTAAACTATATTGTACTATCATGCCAACATTTGATTTTTATTTGTCGTATGATTTTTAAAATTTTATGTGTAAAGTCCTAAGGTAGTTTTTAAGTTTTGACCAGTTGCATCTTGAAATCTCTATGGCACAAAACATATTAGTACAAATTGTGAACATTTTTTTTGTTCTCATGTTACAATGTGTCCATTAATTCTTGTTCCTTTTTACATCAGTATGGCTTTGAAACACCCCTTGTTGTGGGGAGTTTCGGAAAGGTGAATTCAAGCAAACTTTCAGATTATAAAGTAGAGGATCTTGCTGCATCTTTGTTGAACTATTTCATTTACAACACTGGGCAGGTATTCATATAACCTGATATTGTTGTTGCTAGCAGGAACGTACCACAAATTAGTTACCAGATCTTAGTTAATTTTTTCACTTCTATAGATAGTCTTCCTCGTGACTAAGATTTTGGGCGTAAAGAGGATTTTCTTCAGAGGTGCATTCGTCTGCGGTCATGAAAAGATTATGGACGGGATTTCTCATTTCCTAGAACAGCGGTGAGAATTTTAACTACTAGTGAAGTAGTGATATAACAGTTTCATAACACCGTGAAGGAACTTGTTTCCAATCCCTTCACTCTTAGTAGTGACCAACAATATGATCTTTTACATATTTGTGTTTGTTGCTTCCAGGCTGAAGGATGAAGTTGAGTTGACATTTCTGCATCGTGAAGGGTCTTTGGGGACACAAGGTGAATTCTGGAGTCACGAGACCATGGGTCTTGGACATGAAGACATCAAGGAGGTCTTGCTCGGTGCTCCGTATACTGGGCAGTTTCAGTCTGTACCTGTAGTCCAACAACAGAAGGATGTAGTCAGTGTATGTTGTCACTTGTCACAGGACGTAACCAAGCTAAATCTAGGGTTTCATTGTTAACATCAACTGTTTTATGATTTCTTTTTTTTTTGTCTGTTTAAATTTTAGGTGCAAAACAAGAGACATGAAGGGGAAGTACAAAGATTAGGGGATGAAGATGTTGTACTGAAGGTGGAGGTTGAGCTATTACAATTACAAAAGGAGAATGCGGAGCTGAAAGCTAAGCTGTTAGACAATGCCATGCTAAAGGCTGAGGTTGAACGTTTACAATGGGACAATGCAGAACTGAATGCTAAGTTGACCGTGTCATGTGAGCCAACAAACCCGTGAAGCAATAGAACAATAAAGTTATTCATTTATGTTGAAAGGCTATTATCAGGCGAAAAATGTAACATGCCAATTCATAATAATTGCATGTCATCACACACAATCATGCAGCATTAGAATAATATTCAAAAAGTAGCTTGTACTTGTATGCCTTGCATTTGAAATTCAAATTGATCTATTTAATTGGAATTTGTACCTTCTTAACTAACGCAATCTTTCTTCGTACATATAGTTGCAAATAATTCTATAAATAACGGAAAGACACACCTTATTTTGTGATGATTTTTCAGGGTTAATTCATGCTTCTGAAATTTAAATAAGTCACACAGCTATCTCCCGGTGTGACTGTCCAGAGACTCAAAGTCGGCTAGCCACTTGCATAAAGCCACATAGGTCTCCAGGTGACTTTGTTGCAGCTGAGTGTTGGCGGTTCTTATGCACAAAATATTAATTCAATTAATTCCATAAACGCACGGATCACCATTGTAGTATTTTACCCAAGGTATTCTAGGGTATTGCATTTATATTTTTCCTAAAGGAAGCTTAGCTTAGAGATATCGAATATCGTATTTAGGAAGTTTAGTATTTCCTTAGGAGTAAATTTCGCAAAACCCCAGGTTTTGTGGTCCTTGTTTCACAAAACCTCAGGTATTTAGGCGTGTGTCACTTAACCCCATTTTTTCTGGTTCTAATATCTCACAAAACCCCACTCCTTTTGAAAATTACTCTTAATATGATAGGCGAACATTGCTTTAATGCTAGGGTATTACATAGTCATGATCCAATTTTGTTGGTCCTATCGATCAAATCAACTGAAATACTCGAATTAAAATCATTCATGAATGTCATATTAATAGTAATTTTTACAAGGGGTGAGGTTTTGTGAGATATTTGAACCATAAAACCTGAGGTTAAGTGCCACAAACCAAAATGCATGGGGTTTTGTGAGACAAGGACCATAAAACCTGGGGTTTTACATAATTTACTCTTTCCTTAGCAAATATACAACTTTGTGAATATTCCATATATCTAAGCTAAGCTTTCCTTGGAAAAATAATTATAAATACGTGCGAGGGGACCTCTTAGCACAAAGTGAAAGTGTCTCCTTGCAAATATTGTGGCACACTGAAAACCGTCGAAGGGCGGTTGATGTTAATTGGGTGCGGCCGGCCGGCCATCCGATGTGGCGGTTTGCAACCACCTCTTCCGTGGACGTCTCTGATCGCCTCCTGGTGTCGGTTCTAAGGTCAGTAAGTGTCCTGGGAGCGCTTAGAGCAACTCCAGCAGTCTCCCAATAATCTGCCTCCCAATATCATCTATTGAGAGGCTCCCAATAGTTTTTTCAGGATATAGGGAGGTGCAGCTCCGGCAGTCTCCCAATAACTCCCTCCCAATATCCTCTCCTCCTTTCTTCTCATCTCCCCTCTCAAATGAATCATTCAAACAATACTTGATGGCATGCAAATGTTTCAAATATTCATAATTCAAACTCAAACATGAACAAGCTAAATTAAATTTAGGTCCAAATTTCAAATTACAAATTCAAAGTTGAATTCAAATTCAAATACAATCATGGATCAACCCGTTGGACAAGTCTTTGCCACAAGTGCTCAACAAGATCTTCCCGAAGTTGATGGTGCTCCTCCTTGTTGGTGATCTTCTTATGCACTTCAAGGAATTTTTTGAGTTGATCTTCATTCCTTTCTGGTTGTACCTCCGAAATGCGTGTGCCCTCCGTCTCATAGATGAAGTCCACATCTTGGCCTCGCTCATCCTCTAAGATCATGTTGTGCATGATGATACAAGCTGTCATGATGTACCATAGTGTTTGTTGATCCCAAAATCTAGCAGGACCTCTCACAATTGCCCACCTCGCTTGCAACACACCAAATGCCCTCTCAACCCCTTTCCGAACTGATTCTTGAGTCTTGGCAAAGTGCATTTTCTTGTTACCGACTGGCTTCGAGATTGTCTTCACAAATGTTGACCATGAAAGATAAATGCCATCAGCAAAGTAATATGCCATGTCATATTGGTGGCCATTCACCTCATAGTTCACTTGTGGTGCCTTCCCAGCTGCTAACCTAGCAAACAAAGGAGACCTATGCAGGACATTGATGTCAATGCAACTTCCTGGCATTCCAAAGTAAGCATGCCAAATCCAAAGATCATTGGATGCCACTGCCTCAAGAACGATAGTAGGATCTCTATAATGACTTATGAACTGACCATGCCATGCTGTCGGACACTTGAGCCACCTCCAATGCATGCAATCGATGCTGCCCAACATCCCTAGAAATCCAAGATCTTCACCCATCTGCATTAGCCTTGTTGTGTCCTTTTGGAGCTCTCAAGTATTTCTCTCCAAAAATCTCAACAATAGACTTGACAAACATCCTCAAGCTTTCAATTATGGTGCCCTCGGCCATGTACAACCAATCATCAATGAAATCAGCCGAACAACCGGTGCCTAGCTTGCGAATTTCCACTGCAACCTTCTTCAAACAACTATGTCCAAGCTCACCGGCTGGATTCCTCTTCTGCACAAAATAATCACAATGCCCTTCCACGGCAGTGGCAATGCACAAGAACAAACGCCGAGACATCCTAAAATGACGACGAAAGAAGTAGTGGCCATAGATAGGATTCTCACTGAAATAGTCATCCCATAGCTTGTCATGGCCTGCTTGACGCTTGCGACAAACTATGCCCCGTCCAATCACCGAACCACCACGCTTGCGCCTCTTCTTCCTTCCAATGTCAATGAGCATCGAGGCAACCATGTCCAAATCGGCCATGTCCTCGTCATCATCGGAAGACGACTCATCAAAGAATCCACTCTCCAATAATGAGTTCATCTACAACAAATCAAAATGGTACCGCTCATCAACCAAATCCGAGAGCAACAAAGCAGGAATTTTGATCTGTACAGCAACAACATGAACCTCCAAGCAACAACGTCGAGCACGAGCACGCGAGGATGGCACTGGACGCGAGGGGGACCTCGACAGCGGGTGCCAAGCACGCCGTGACGTGGGGCACCGAGGACACCGCGACGACAGGCACACGGAGATGGAGCGAGACGGCGGGTCGCTGGGCGGAGCTCGACAACGCGTAGGGGACGAGGACGCGGAGGCGGAACTCGACGAAGGCTGGCCGCGGACGAGGGGCCGAGGACGCGGAGGGGGAGCTCCACGACGGTGGCCGGACGAGGGCCAAGGCCGACGATCGACGGTGGAGCTCGACGCCGTGAATCTCCGGCTCCGGATCTGGCACGGACGCCGAGCAAGACACGCAGAGGGGGAGCTTCACGGCGGGCCACAGAGCTCCATGGCGAGTCGCGGAGGCGGAGCTCGACTGCGGCCCGTGGATGCGGAGCTCGACGGCGGACGCGGCCGGATTTGGCGGCGACGCGGCGGGAAGGGGAAGCAGACTACGCGCGAGATGGGTGAAGCCGTGGTGCTCGGCAGAAGTTGGGATTTTGAGGGTGGGAGAGTTGGAGCAAATGTTGGGAGGTTTGGGCCTGTTTTTGAGAGGGGAGTAAAAATAGGCAACTTTTTGGGAGACTACTGGAGCTGTTTTTTTTAGCCCCAACCTCCCTATATGACAGGTTTTTTAGTATTAGGAGGGGGATTGGGAGACTGCTGGAGTTGCTCTTACGACATGGATTGGGCCTAATCCCTTGGTCCACTAACTAATCTGCAATATCGGTTGTTTTCCATGTCCTCCTGGACTTTGGGCTCGAAGCTTTACAGCATTAGGAGATTTGGAGCCCATTGGATGAAGGCCAAGCCCAGGGGGCTTTGGACCTGGCCGTCGGCCAAGGGGATGGCCGGCCAGTGGGCATTTTCCTCCTTTTTTGCCGGTTTTCCTCATATTTATTCATGCATTCAAGAATTTACCAAAACTTGTGAAACTTTATTAGTTTAAAATAAAATGTATAAAACATTGGTGAATTACTTTTATTTACCGATATGTTGACGGTCATATTATGCGTTTAACAACCGTCAACACTGAGTACTGGCCTAAGGTTGCAATCCAAAGAGTTGCAGGCCAGGTATATATATAACACTAGTAAAAATGCACGTGCGCCACGCACGTGTCTAAAAATTGCATCACTTGGCAGGATCATGAGAATTATAAATAACATGACTACATGTTCTTTTATAATTTAAAATTTAATTAATTTGAAAAACATATGTAGGACCAACCAGAGTTCCAGTATATTTAGGATCATGAAAAAGGGTGATATTAGCTACCGGAAAACACCCAATTGGCACCCCAATCGTCCAAAAGCAACACTATTCTGCTAAAGATGTTACACACATTTTTTCATAGTAGAAACAACGTGTTCAAAATTTCTTCCACACCACATTCTGAGTTTGTATTGCGACATCAAGGACAATAATTTCATAGGATATTAATTGTCATATTTGTCTAAGATGTACTACTTGTGGCTGCTCACCATTTGTTGAGCGAGCAGGTACACATTTTCACCGGTACACAAAATTTCACATTATCATCGTAAATGATAACCAGCCTGAATAGAAATCTATTGCTGCTAGATCTTATCCCTAGACCCAGTCCTTAAAAGTTTTTGCATTACGATCGTTGATGACGGTGATGGACCCCACGACCATCCTCATTCTGTACGTTGAAAATATATCATGAATGCATCTTGCTGAGAACAGATAATGAAAATTGATTGCCTCACTGGCCAACCATTTATACAGAAAAATTGGATCAACTGACTATAATGCAACAAGATCTTTATGTTGTATGGAAACAACGAGGGTGTAGCTACTCACGAGATACCAGAGCTGTGTTTGCACCCAATTCTCTTATATCAGTCTACCTATGCCATCATCCGCAAACCACAAGATTACTCAAATAACTATTGCTCGAATTTCGAAAGAATTATTAACCATAATGCAGTTGCATCTAACCTTCAAAATCTTTTTTTTTTTTTTGAGGGAGCTAACCTTCAAAATCTTTGTATAATAGTTTCTGAATGAACTCAGTCAATCCAATTCTCATAATGGCTTCGATCACTCA
The DNA here is from genome assembly GCA_007726485.1 of Eragrostis curvula. Classification (NCBI taxonomy): domain Eukaryota; kingdom Viridiplantae; phylum Streptophyta; class Magnoliopsida; order Poales; family Poaceae; genus Eragrostis; species Eragrostis curvula. The sequence continues at coordinate 47,257,908 of CM017441.1, read as the reverse complement.
TGGAGGCATTTATGCTGTCAGTAAGTGATCACGGGAAATGCAAAAAATGCACTGTGCCCTAAGTAGACAGGGCAATGGCTCAAAAGAAATCTGCAGAAGTCAAAGCATAGACAAGCACTTTGAAAGTCACAATTAACTCTCTTTTTTTGGACTTCTAATTTCTACTGCAGTAGTTTTGCAAGATTAAATAGTAGTGGTAAGGATTGTATAAACTCATAATCAAATTCTGACTGTTAATAAAATGTCACGCAGTAGGTGAGCTTGGCATATATGACCGTGAATTGCAATAGCACAACGCATCTCTGCCATCCAAAGTATTATACATGAAAGGTGTCCTGAATCCAGCCTAAAACGCATGCACTAATAATCTGAAATACTAACAATGGAACATTAGCTAATTGGCACCTGGTTCTTTTATCTTTTATTGTGCCGACTTCAGAAAACAAGTTCCTGACCAATCTATATTCATCGTAATTTGCCAAGAACACATTTTAGTATAAAAAACTCATGGTCTAACTACAGAATATTTGCCGCGAAAGTGGATTTTTTTTTTTGTCCCCTAGCATCTATAAGAATTAAATAAGCAAGCATCATGAAACAAAAGAAAAGAACAAAAACAAATAGATAACTGAACCACAATTAACCCTTTAGTTGAATCTGTTGCCGGATTTTTTTTTTAACCCTTTAGTTGAATCTGTTGGCGGATTTTTTTGGCTATCAGATAGCAGGAGAAAAACGAAAGGGCAAAGGGGATAATATATTTTTCACCAAAATAACACCATGGTTGGATTTTGCATTCATTAACTCTATTTATACAGCACATGTCAATGAAGAAAGAAAGAGCTATGTAGTGGAGAACAGGTAGGAAACAAGCATGTTGGGCTTACCAAGATGCGTCGACAGGTCTTGCAGAGCACCTCACACCAAGGGGAAAAACCACAAGCCAACTTTTCACTTAGAACCGGCAACCTGAACCGTGGTTGGTACCAAAAAAAAAGATTGGAAGAAGGCACGGTAGGAAACTGCTGAGAATGATAATTTTTCACTCATAACAATGCAAACATGTCAATTCACAAAGGGTCCCCTTTTCATGAAAATTCATCTATATGTATTAGCATATTACTCCTTCAGACATGATGTGATTGTACATATTTGATAACAATAGTCGCATAAAGATGTAAAAAACAACATCTAGGTGATGGCTTACTCCCCTGTCATTACATGATTGCAAACCATCTATATAAGCATCCAATCTAGGCTTGAGCCAAGAACATAAAAAATGGGGCTTTGGTTTTAGAACATGTTGATATTTGTGGTATTTTGAATCCAATCAATATATGGGAAGGGATGGATTCAAATAGTCTACAAAAAAACTCACCAGTCAAATACATAGAAAACAATCGAATGAAAAGAATTATTAAAAAAATAAAGATAATCTGCTCTAGAATTCAGCCTAAAAAATTATCCCCACGCTACTCCACCAAGAAAAGTAAGAATGCAGAAGAAAAAATCTAACAAATCTCTGTCAGTAATCCCCTATAGAAAATCTTGGAGAACTGAGGATTCAACAACAGAGATGGAAAGAATTATAGGAGGAGCAGGACTGAGTAGGAGAACACAGGATTCATAGTACCTGGATCAGGACCAGTAGTAGACCATGTTTCTAGCAGGTTAATAGCGGATGCTGCATTGTTTGGTTACCTCCTTCTCGTTGAGGTTCTCCATCTTGATGACGACCGACATGCTGCGATCGGCTTGCTTCACAAGCTCGTCTTTTGCAGACCAAAATCAGAGGCAAAAGTTGTTGTTGCTGCTACTTCAGCTGCGTTTTAACTTAGCTAATGTAAAACTTGAACCATCAGTACATTCAAGCTTGAAGAAATATTTCGGTCCCTATTCTTAAAAACAGTAATCACCAATGCATAGGAAAATGACCGTTAACCTGAACCAAAATTTAAGGGTGGCAAGGAAATACACATCGAATATGAGTGAAATATAGATTTTCACCTGAAGAATCTGATAGAACTCTCGGCTCCACTACCAATCAACTGGAATTATTGCAAGTGGTCAAAGGAACAAACAAGGCATCATCGCCTAACTGAAGGAGCGTGAGCTGCGCCGAAAGCGTGGTCAGTGGTCGCCTCCGTCTGCAGCGTCTGCACCTTCCTCTCCAGCTCACTGGTGTACTTGATCTTCCTTTCCTTGGACCTCGCCGCCGACTGCCGGTTCGCCAGGATCCTGCACGGCGGCGGACACAACCAAACAGCAACTTAATCGGAAATTACACCTGAATTGCGCATAGAAACCCTCGAAATCGAGAGCATAAGAGAGAAAGGGATCTCGAAATCTTAAATCGGAACCAAGAACAGAGCAAGCTAGCACTCTCTGCTTCCATGAGGTTGCTCAAGATGCCAAAATCAGGGGAGATGGCTAAAAGGAAGGAAATCTGCTCGCTCACCTCTTTGCGCGCTTGGGGTCGAGGAGCGCGAGCTCGGCGAGCCTCTCGGCGGGCACGGCCTTCTTGGCGTAGTCCGGCAGCACGCCCGAGAGCGCAGACTCGCCCTCGTCCATGGAGCCGCTCCTCTTATGCCCCGCCACGGCGCCGCTCCCCGCTCCCCCTCCTCCTCCTCCCTGCAGTGAGAGGCTCCTCATGTGCGTTCCGCCCCCACCGCCGGGGTGCCTTGGCGCCGGGGACGACGCCTGCTGCTGCTGCGGCGGCGGCGAAGGGTGGGCCGCCTGCGACGGGGGAGGCGGCGTGGGGTCGGAGAGCGAGGGCGAGTCGTCGGAGAGCGAGGGGAGGTCGAGGTCGGAGAAGGAGAAGTCCCCCTCCGGGTCGAGCAGCAGGTCAGCGTCGGGCAGCCGGATGAACGTCTCCGAGTGCGCCCGCCGGTGGTGCCCGCGCGGCAGCGGGGTCCCGAAGGGGGCACCCGAGGACGGCGCCGGCGGCGGGAAGCGCGGGTCCATGGAGGTCAACGGCTGTCAACGCCGGCGCGGCGGGCGGGGCGGTACGGTGGCGCGGCGTGCGGGCGGGCTGGGGCGCGTGGGGATTGCTCGACGGGGCCGGCGTGGACGGTGTAGCCCCGGCGGAGGAGGCGGTCGACGAGCACGCGGGGCCGACGCGTCATGAAGATTAGGGATCGACCAGGAGCAGCAGGCAGTTGGCGGATGGTGCTAGTTTGATCTCCGACGAGGCACTCTGTGAGGCGGGATCGGCCGAGGTGCGGGGAGGGCTTGTCGAGGACGGTGCGGGCGGAGACGACGCGGGCGACGAGGGTGTGGCCATGAGTCGGCGCAGCTGGTCGATGGTGGTGAAGACGGGCTTGCGCAGGGCCACCGGGGCGGCGGCGGTGGTGGCGTGGGGCTTGGCGGCGTTGGCGGGGACGGAGCGCCTCCTTGTGCGCCACCCCCCGGCTCGATCTGGAGCGCTTCCTTCTGCGATGAAGTAAATCAATCACGCCATTAAAGAAAGGAAATCAATCAACTCGATTTAAGGAAGGAAATCAATCACAAGAAGAAACGGAGCGTAATTCGGGGGCGGGATTGATCGGTGGGTATGTTCATTCCTCGGGTGGCGTCGCCAGTGAAAAAAAAATAACTTTTAGCGTCACCTGTAACGCAACAATTGAGGATTTCAACGTAGAGGGGAGGGGAGAGGAGGTGGGGCGTGACGCTCCGGATGTCCGAAACAATTCGGAGCGTTGGATTTTGGGTCCACAATATGGCAGGACGGTTCAGATGATAGGGTAGATAGGATGGCAGAGTAAAACTGATTTTTCTCCTAACTAGTTCTTTAAAGGATTAGATTAGAAAAACGCATTGGTCAATGCAAGCACTAAGCCTCAATTAACCACTAGCCCCGAGGGGGGACGTTCTCTAGCTCAATCAAGATGGAGCACATGCAAAATTCTTGCCGCAGGAGGCGGCGCATCATTTTGTTGCCAGGTCGGCCTTACATGAATGGTCTCCAAAGACATGCATAGAGTAATTGGTACGCATCATTTAAATATCTCATCGGCTGCGTTATCGCACAACGCACATGCATGAGAGAGAGAGGGAAGAGATGCTTGCATGCTTTAATTTAAGTGTTTAACATTAACAGTAATTGAGACGCTTTAATTTAACTTTAATCACCTAATTGGCTTCGTTTTTTTTTGACGGGATTATTGACTTCATTTTTCTTTTTGACGGGGTTGTTGACTTCATTTTATCCAACACATGCGAGAGGGACAGAGAAGGAAACAAACCGAGGCGACCAAGACGCGACGAAGCCGCCGCGCGCGGCAGAACGCGAGTGCGGCGGCGTCGAAGCGAGAGGTGAGGCGATGGACTGCGGGCCCGGCATCGACTTCTCGGGCGCGAAGATCCTTGGCGACATCGCTAGCCGCAACCCTTCCATCTTCCTCCCGCGCCTGCAGCCGGCCGCCTGCCCCCTCGTTGCCCTCGACATCGGAGGTAGCTAGCCAGTCGTATTGGTTTTCCTCCAAATATTTCATGGTTTTTCCGTTTCCCCGGTGAATTTTGGCTCATTTTCTCAACGGGTGATGACGTTGTGGTGGCTTCAGGGACTTAAATTAAGCTAGTGTACGCGACTAGCTGCGGGGACGGGAGCAACGGCGCCGAACTGCGGTTCGCCAGCTTCGAGAGGCGTCGGCTGGATGACTGCTTGGAGTTCCTCCGCGAAGAGGAGCTCATCCGCTGCAAAGGTACGTCACTGCCTCCACCGCTGACCACCTTAGCTCTTTGGTACTAGTTTGGTTTACGTTATCATCACCGTCCTTCTTGTTTCTTCGTTGTTTCCACGTTCTTGATCGAAGTTCCTGTCTAGCGCATAGCTCGTGCTCCAATATTTATGCTGGATTTCGAGTTTATAAGACGAAATAAAAATGTTTCATTTTTTTTACTTTCATTCTGAAATAAAGAGTAAAACGACTCGACCAAGCACTGTTAATCCATGCACAACTCTAATATATGAATTTCTAGAGAGAGTTGCTATGTGTGAAATGGAGCCTAAAACTTATGTGGAATCTAACTGGAAGCAACTCCTCAATCATGTAATATATATATCACTGAAATGTATATATATTACAAGCGTGTCGTGGAGGGGGGTTGACCAAACCATACCAAAAATAGCAGGAATTAATTTTCTTCTGCAAATGACTTAAAGGGGAGAGTGAAACTAGTGACACTTGGGAGTTTTTTTGCAGTTTTTTTCCTTCATGTCAACAGGCCGCTCAATGCTTGAAACTAGTGACTCTTGGGAGTTGTTTGAAGAGTAAAAATAGCACGCCACTAGTCATTACTCCGTAGAATGAAACCATGGATATATATGGTCAGAGTGCCACCTACAGTGGTATCTTTGACATAATGTGCTTACAACGTGCATTATTTTCTCTCCATTCACAAAATGTCATTTTGAGCTGAGTGGTGAACTTTCTAAAATTTGACCATAAATATTTTGGTGAATCTTTCATCTGAACATTTTAAAATGGTATATATATATCCTATATTTTGCTGAAAAGGTATTTTATACTACCACAACTTTTTATATTTTGAATGTAGTTTATACTAGTTTTATATTGTCAAGGTCGTATTTTTGCTGTCCGTCTACAATGACAGTCTTTTGCAACTGAATGATGTTATAGCATGACACACATCAAACAAAGTTTTATTTTACTATGGATTAAACTGCAATTTCTATGTCAGGGACGTGGTCGAGCAATCAAAATGTAATGCTAAAGGTATGTTATTCTTGTGCTATCATGTTTTATATTGTGATTAAAATACAATGGGTCTAGGTAGCTAGGCATTCGGGATGCCGCTAGGCATCTCTAGGGTTTTGTACTTTTTATAAAATAAATATAAAAATATAACATTAGGAAAATATTGCATGTAGCGCATAATTATTGAAAATTATGATAAATTCCTAGAACAAAATCACTTGAGGCCTTTTTTTTTGGGGGGGGGGGGGGGGGGGGGGGAGGGGGGTTAAGCAGTTTGGTTACTCGATCGATCAAAGGTACTACTCAAATGGTGGGGTTGGGACACTAGATTTGTACAGATTCAGCTCCCTGAAGCCTGAGGTAATGGCCCTCCAGCATGTTGGGCGCTTCTCACATCTATATACTCTAGAAGATTGAGTAAGACCTAATCTTAATGAGTTCTGGGATGCAACATGCAGGTGCTTCTGAATCTCCACGACACTTCGTTGATGTGATCTGATTGTCTAATGATTTGATCATGCCCCTTACTCCTCTTTTTATAGTTTGGGTTTTTAAAGTCTTTGGCGGGTCAGAGTCCTTTTCAGTTCCAAATCGAGGCTACGAGTTTTCTGTGGACGTAGTCAGGTAGTTAACTCTTCCCAGAGTACTACCTTGCCATGGGTATATAGTGATAATTTGATACTGGAGTGTGGCATATCGGAGATGATTATTAGAGTATTATTACTATACAGGTGTACGACTTGATCCTAGCCTCTAATAGTATGTGATGTGCTTGGGTTCTACTATCCGGGTGGTCCTGCCCAAATTCACCAAAATAATGATTTATTTAGAGATAGCATATAAAAATTGTAACAACATGTTAATAAGTATATATGCTTCTACTAGTTTAATATTCATGACTGCTCCAAGGAATATTTTGAATTTAACGTTTAGCACTTGCAGTCATTTTGACCATCCATATAAATTTATGGAAATAGTGTTTTAGTAAATTCAAATCCAAGATAGAGATTTTCTCTTTAGATGCACAATGTTATTCTTTTAGAAAAATCACGTTCAGATTTTCACTTGGACTGATGGATTGATCAGTACACTATGTTTTATGAGCACTGCTATAGAGTACACCCGTTTGGTAGACTTTTGTATGACCAGAAAATCCAATGGTTAAAATCACTCAGGTGGTGGTTCACATATCAATCCAATGGCTTAAAACACTTGGTCGGACAAAAATCGGACAAATGGGTCTACTCTGAAGCATTTTCCATGTTTTATATGTAGTTGTTGTTCATACCTGATAGCCCTATATCAGTCCTATCACTATGTCCCTGATATACAACGAACTTTTGTCAGATGGCATGTACTTCTGCCCGCCACTGGAATAATATTTAAAATACTGAACAGAGATCATGTACAGGCTACAGGTGGTGGTGCATATGACTTTGCTGATAATATTCGAGAGAAACTAGATGTTTATCTTCACAAGGTCCATGAATTTGAATGTATAGTTTATGGATCAAACTTTCTTTTGGAGGTAAGCCACCAGCTGCTCTTGCCATATCATCACATTAATTCAAAGAACTAGAAAAAAAAACTTTCAGCATCTTGTATATCACTGCTTACAGTTAGGTTATTTTTTTTATTTGTGCATTTAGATGGTATATAAGTACATTTTTTCACTTCCATTCTGAACCCATTTTTTGATTTAGTTGGTGTCCTATTGCAGAATATTCCTAATGCAGCCTTCACCTACATGGATAGAGAAATGAGGACAGTTGATGTTTCTCCAAATAATTTGTTTCCTTAGCTTATTGTCAACATTGGTTCAGGAGTTTCCATGTTAATGGTTGTAATTCTCTTTGATTATGATACTTTTACGGGTGCAGAAATCTCAATTCAACTCATACAACCATGTGTTTTCAAGTATAATGTAGGCTACTGGAAAAAGAAATTTTGAGTTTGTAACTTCGACAAACATCGGCGGTGCTTTCGTGTTTGGTTTAGCAAAACTTTTAACAGGTTGTAAGAGGTAATATCCACTCTACAACGTCATGCAACGTCCGTCTAATGGATTCTCCTGACTGATTTGTTACAATTACCTTAGCTATGATGAATTTCTGCAACTATGCCAGAAAGGGGACAATTCAGTTCTTGATTTAGTTGTTAAGGATATATGCGGAGAGTTTTCCAGCCTAAAGGTTTGTCTATCACCGACTTCTCTTTTTGTTTTGTTGGTATATGTGCTTGTTCCTTCTAGTTTAGTTTTGGTGGCCCATTATAGTACTGTAATGAGCAGGACCATTATTCATTGATTTTTTTCTAAAAATGAATTTTTTCCCTAGTTCAATATATTGATAGACTCATCAATTGCTTAGGATTCTTGCAAGCAATTTCATAAAAACGATTGGCAGTGTGTACATGCACCCATCAATTATTTTTGACAATTAGATGCCAATGATTAGCATGCCACCGGATTAAAACAAACTTGTGTTTACTCCAACAACAGGAACCTTCAGGGGGAACCCCCCCCCCCCCGGGGGGGGGGGGGGGGGGGGAGGGGGGGCGGGGTGTCATAAAAGTGAGGCTCGGGTGTTTTGGGCTATTTCACCTATTTTTTGCAGTCAAAAGCGTGCCCTAAAGTCCCCGCAGAAAAAAAAGCATGTCCTAAAGATTTTATCACGTACATGCATTTTTTTACACATTTTTAGTCATATTCTTCAATTAGCATTGGTTCCTATGAAATGGTTGATTGATTCTTTTTTATCATCTAGCAAGGATTTTCGGCGTCAACTCTTGCTTCTAGCTTTGGGAGAGTAATTACTTCTAACAAAAAGCTATCTGATTACAAGTCTGAAGACCTTGCGTCCACATTATTGAGTGCCTTTACATACAACATTGCACAAGTGAGTGTTCGTTTTTATGCTTGTTATTAAAATAGACTTAGTACTTTGGAATGAGATACATAAAAAATAAAATGAATAATTTGATCAACTATTCACGTATTTATTTCATGGTGCTCAACAAATTTTCATTGAGTGGGTATATAGGTAGATTCAGTTGGTTGGTTTAAAGAGAATTATAGTACCTTTTTCTAAAGTTAACTGCACTATTTAATGAAAGTAGTTGGGGAGAGGGGGGGTGGGGGGGATGAAAAATCCAATATGATGGTGGCAGAGGCCATCCTTTCCTAGAGTCCACCATTTTTTTCATCCGCTATTTTTCTAGTGATGTTCAAATGTTGCTACCTCTACTATCTGATATGATAGCAAAATCATGGTATATGCAGATTGCCTTCCTTGTTGCATCACTTATGGGCCTCCACAGAGTCGTATTCAGTGGATCATTTATATGTGGACACAAAATCTCAATGGAAAATATTTCTTCTGCAATTGATGCATGGTAAGCATATGTTTGTAACTTTTTTAAGCTCGCTATAATTACACCTGCAGTAAAATCGTCCCGTGGAGAAATTTACACAGCTATAATACAAGATACAAATTACATGCCTAATATTTTTTTAGTATTTAATTAGTTGTCCCAATTATTTTGATTTATATCCTCATTCTTCATTCAACATCTTTGGGGCCCTTATTTCTGTTAGTCTAGGATGGGAACGACAATCTAAAATGATGACGTCATTGATCAGGTCTCAGAGACAAATCCAAGCTGTTTTCTTGCGACATGAGGGGTATCTGGGGGCAATTTGTGCCTTCTTGAGTTATGCTGATCCTAGTGCTGAAAACGTTACCTTTGAGGAATCAACAGGGACAGTGAGTTCCTGCAAATATGCCCGACATCTGTGTTTTGCGTTATTGACCCATGCTAAAAATAAATAAATATAAGTTTTGTTATCTTTTTCTTAGTTGCACAATACATGCTCCATATATAATACCAATTTTACATGTAGGTTCCCGTTGAAAAATCACTTTAACACTCTTCCACGCGCGCGCACACATAGACATAACAAAATGGATCTACCGACAATTATCTATTTATCTTTCCTCCCAATGTTGATTCTCTTGTCTAATTTGTGCTCATGTAGTGCTCTTTTCATGAGTGTCTGGAACATCTTGATGGGACATCAGAACATGAAAAAAATGGTAGTGATATATTTCCATATCTATTTGTTAATATTGGACCAGGTGTCAGCATGGTAGAGGTAGGTCAATACAATGCTTCTCTTTTGTTAAAAACAATTAAATGGTTCTCTTAAGTACCATGCATATTCCTATTACTAGTCATATATATATATGTCATTATTAGCAAAGTGCTTTTGTAAAAGTTGTTATCAATGACATGTTATTATTATGAGCAGGTATCTAGTAAAGGGAAGTTTAAGAGAATTACAGGATCCCATATAGGTGGTGGTACTATACTTGGTCTTGCAAAGCTTTTGACAGGTTGTTCAAGGTATTATCTTATTATATTGTAAAGATATAAGTTCGTTATTTTATTTCAAAATACCTATGTTTTACATCTTCTTTACCCTTTTAGTTTTGAAGAATTCTTGGAGCTGAGCCAAAGGGGTAATAATGAATCTGTCGATTTGACAATTAAGGACTTATTTGGGGAGGGTTATCGCAAGGTATTTCTCTAGTCGCATAAATGTAGCATTTTGCATGAAGTTTGCTAGTGGTAAGAAAATCAAAAGAAAAAAAGTAAAAGATAGCATAGAGTTTGTAACAGGTTTTGTGGTCCTACCCTAGGTATTTTTGTTCATATCACTTATTCCAAGTTTTATTGTCATATTCAGTGTTTTATGGAAAACAGGTTTTACAGAATTTACTCTAAAAGTAATATTATCAATGTTTGTTGTCATATTCAGTGTTATATTGTCATATATTCAGTGTTTTATTGTTATATTCAGTGTTTTATTGTCATATTCAGTGTTTTTATGTGAACTAAATATGGATTCACAAAAAAATCAGCTACTCCGGTCAAGTCATTAAATTAATTCAATGTGCGTAATCCAAAGAAAACAAGATAAATAAGGACACATTTGTTTCGCGTCGAACTCCCACCAGGGGTCGCCACTCTGGAGGTGTGGTGCGCGGCATCAACCAAATGCAGGACGTCGTAGTCTCGGCGCGTCGACAAATGCCACTGTCCAGTGCAGTTCATTTTGGCCGCCATTACACCTGCAGCGCGCCCGCAACTGCGGCACGGTGCCACGGCGGAGGGAGAGACAAATATGCCCTAAGTGATATACAACAAGATGTATTTAATTTATAATGGTCTATGATACAAATTGAAATAGAACTTTATAAGACTACTGACTAGGTTTAGGCCTTTGAGACTCTCAATATTAAAAGAATGTAGTTAATTTTCTTCAGAAAAATTGAAGCCAAAGCTCATGAGCTTAAACTCTTGAACTATATGTCAACACTTGAAAAAAAAATTCTTTGTTGTTATATGACTTTTTGACTTGTACATATAAAATTCATGAGGTGCTTTTAAGTCTTGACCTGTTGCATTATGAAATCTCTATGGTACAAGACATATTAGTACAAGATGTGAACAATTTTTTGTTCACATGCATGTTACAATTTATCCATTAATTATTGTTCCTCTTTACATCAGTATGGCTTCCAAACATCATTTATTGTGGGGAGTTTTGGGAAAGTTAATTCAAGCAAACTTTCAGAATATAAAGTAGAGGATATTTCTGCATCTTTGTTGAACTGTTTCATTTACAACACTGGACATGTATTCTTATACCCCGGCATTATATATTGTTGTTGCTAGGTACCACCCATTAGTTACCAGATCTTAGTTACTTTTTGTTCTTGATCTTCTAGATGGTCTACCTCATGACTAAGATTTTAGGTGTAAAGAGGATTTTCTTCAGAGGTGCCTTCGTCTGTGGTCATGAAAAGATTATGGGCAAGATTTCTCAATTCCTAGAACAACGGTGAGAAGTTTTTACTACTAGTGATACAACAGTTTGATAACACCATGATAGAGCTTGCTTTCACTGTTTCACATCCCTCCACTATTATTAGTGTGATCGGTAATTTTTTACCTATTTTTTGTTGTTTCCTTCCAGGCTGAAGGGTGAAGTTCAGTTGACATTTCTGTGTCGTGAAGGGTCCTTGGGGACACTAGGTTCATTTTGGAGTTACGAGAACATGGGTATTGATGGCTTGGTTGGACATGAAGACATGAGGGAGGTCTTGCTTGGTGCTCCATACACTGGGCAGTTTCAGTCTTTAGCTCATGTAAGTGCATGTATGTTATCATGGTGTAACCGAGCTAAATTACAATAGGATTTCATTATTAACCTCCGCATTTTTATTATTATTTCATTTTTTGTGTGCATTTCAATTTTAGGGGCAAAACAAGAGATTTGAAGGGGAAGTAAAAGACTTATGGCGTGAAGATGTTGTACTGAAGGTGGAAGTTGATCTATTGCAATTACAAAGGGAGAATGCGGAGCTGAAAGCTAAATTGGTAGACAATGCCATGCTGAAGGCTGAGGTTGAACGTTTACGAAGGGAGAATGCAGAGTTGAATGCTAGGATCATGTGAGCTAACAAACTTGCGAAGCAATAATATGCCAGGCTCATAAGATTATTCATCTATATTGAAAAACTGTTGTTAGGCAAAAACAAGGAAAATTTCTCATCGGTGCTCTTGATCCTTATGCCATGACATCTTGTGGGTGGCTTGATGTACTCTTATTTGCGATATGCAGGGGGGAACTACGTACGTCTTATCCCTGTGGTTGTTTATGGTTGCAACTCATCGGCATTGCTGCCGGTCACCAGGGATGATTGTGTCGAGGCTTATTGAATTGGTTGTCCAACGAAGAAGGAAGGGGCAGAGCTTCATTGATTTTTCAGATAAAGACAGAGCTTCATTGTGGCCAGTACAAGTACGGGGAGGAAAAATAAAATGAACAGCAATACTGTCATTTTTAAAACCAAAACATTTGTTGCATAAGCAAACACCTCCTATTGCTCTAAGTAGTGTTTTTATAATCTTAGTAATTTTTCTAAAACTCCAGAATACTTTGTATAACAAGCCCTAAGCTTTCTAGCCATTCACAGGTAGTGTATGGTTTGCATTCAATTTTGCTCTATGGATAGCCATGACAGGTACCATGCCAAGGCTCAGAGGCTCTCAAAGATTGAGTACAATTGACACACATCACCTAGCACTTGTGTAAGAGCTTGACCACCAACGGAAATCTTGGTTTACAGGCGCATAGATAGTTCAAATCCAAATTTTGGTTGGCAGTTACTTCACCGGCTGCCGTAGGAAGACATCAGACCAGGTCCAAGCATCCGACACTTGGCAGAGCGGCGATGCCAACTACAAGCGGCTGCATTCGCCGGCGCTGGCCTCCACGGTGGCATGAGAAACACGTAACAACTCAGTGGTTGACAGGCGCCTTGCCAACTAATAAGTATCTGGTCTTGTATATTTTTGGGAAAATATATTATAGAGGTTTACTCACCGAGCATCTGGTTTTGGAGTTTGGATTCCCCTCATTTTTTAGGACGCGAAGTCGGTTAATGCTTTTAAAGCCACACAGGCCTCTCCCGCTAACTCGCTGCAGCAATTGACAGGATGCAGACACTCAAGGGACTTGGGAAGCAAACTTGGTAGGAAAGTACCATATAGGAGACTAGTTTTGTTGTCCTAACAACATAAAAGGTGAAAACAGGAGGAGTATTAGTGAGACAACCAGAGCTTCCCAAATGGAGTGAGGGCGGCTTCTGGGAAACTTGAGCTTCCTTTATCACTCAAAAGCTGGAGTTATCAACCACCATTCTTCATTTGATAAGGGTTGTACCATGTACCTAAGGCTGCAATCCGAAGAGTTGTGCGCTAGGTATCTAATAAAAGCACATTGGTCAAGCACTAAGCCTCAGGCGCTAGCTCCGGGAAGGAACACCCTCTAGCTCAATCAAGATGGAGCACATGCAAAATTCTTGCAGCAGGACCCGCATCATCGGGTTGCCAGGTCGGCATTTACATTAATTATCTCCAAAGACATGTATGATATATATGAGATCTGACTTCAACATCATACGTGCATATATATATGATAGAGAGAGGGAGCTAGATGTGCTTCCATGCTTTAGTTTAGAGCAGTCTTAACAGTAGTAGAGAACCTTTACGGTGCACTATACCACTAGGGAGCAAATAGTGGTATGAAACAGATCTGACCGTCCATTGCTTAGCCTAATTTCGTAATTAGCCAAGCCGCCAAGGGTAATCAGGACTTTGTTAGACGAATCGTTATGAATTGATGGAATAGTCACTCGCCGGCGGCTGTCGTCACCGAACCAGTGAATTGATGGAATAGTCACTCGCCGGCGGCCGTCCGTCGTCGATCCAGTGCAGTCGTCGAATCTGCTCAGCCGCCCCTTGACCATCCCACATCACCGCCATATCTGCCAAACCCATGCAGCCGCCTCTCGCCGATCCACGTCGACTGGTCGGCCGGCTCGTGGAACAACGCCGGGAGAACCTGACTCGATGAAGGGCTACGGCCACTGAACTGGTATAAGCAGGAATTGTTAACGAACCAAGACTGATTTACTAATTCCTACCGATATGTATTAATGATTTGCTGGTACCGATCTCTTGTTAGTGTCTTACTAAACAACCAGTGCCTATGTACATACAAATTTGCATTTGATCCCAGTTACTGCTAGCAGCATAATTCATTCTCGCGGCAGTCCTTGAACGATTGAAGCAATGATGTTTTCAATCTCGTGGAGATCCGCCCGGCCGCCTCGCACTCTCCCGTCGAGATCACGCGGCCCACTTAATGTGGGATTATAAAGTTCTGCCGCGCCGTCGATCGATTGGCGAGCTCAATTCCCGACGAAGGTGAAGACAGATCGATCAATCGGAAATAAAAATGAATAATTACCTATTAGATCACAAAATTATGGACATGCTGCTGGTTTTTTACCCATACTGCCCTTGTGTTCCTTATACTACCTTCAAATACCACCATACTACTAGGGGGAACTTCAAGTGGTATAAAATGCATCTAAACCGTTAGATCAAAGAAAATGAACGGCTTACGTTGATTTGGGTGCACCGTAAAGGTTCTCTAGTAATAAGACGCAAAGAAAAAAGTATCTCCAATAACACGCAAGAGAGTTGACTTAATTTGATCATCTTAATGGCTTCATTCTTTTTTACGGGATTATTGGCTTCATTCTTTTTTACGGGACGCGATGCTTTAAAAAAAATAGTCAAACACATGAGAGGCAGAGAGGGAAACAAATCGAGGCGACCAAGACGATCGACGCCAAGAGTCGACAGCAGCAAACGCGAGTGCAGGCGGCTTCGAAGCTAGGCGACGAGATGGACGGCGGGAGCGTCATCGACTTCTCAGGCGCAAAGATCAGCGGGGACATCGACAGCCGCAACCCCTCCATCTTCCTCCCGCGCCTGCAGCCAGCCGCCTGCCCCCTCGTTGCCCTCGACATCGGAGGTAGCTGCCATGCTGGTTTTGGCCAAACTTATTCAAAGGTTTCCTGAGCGAAATCTTGGCTCATTTTCTCTAACGTGTGATGACGTTGTGGTGGCTTCAGGTACTTTAACAAAGCTTGTGTACACGGCAAGCTGCGGGGATGGGAGCGACGGCGCCGAGCTGCGGTTCGCCAACTTCGAGAGGCGCCGGCTCGACGACTGCTTTGAGTTCCTCCGGTCGGAGGGGCTCATCCGCTGCGAAGGTACGTCGCTGGTTGTAGCTCTCATCGCCTGGCTCTTTGGTTTACGTTATCGTTATACTACTTGTTTCGTCGTTGCTTTCACACTCTTCGATCTTCGTATTAAAACTCATAAAGGTAGCAGTTTTTTTTTTTTTAGGGATATAAAGGAAGAAGTTAACATGTGGGATCTAATTAACTGGCCGCAGCAGTTTTTCTCGATCAAGTCACATCTCGCGACTTACGAGGCCAAACTACATGAAAATAGGAAGAGGTTTTTCCATCAAAAATAAGATTACATAAAGAGTCAAGTCGCAAATCCTATACGCAGCATGCACTATGGGGAGCTTACCTGTAGCATGCTTTAGAATTGGTACTGGCTGAAGTCCAAGGGTGTGCGCTAACTGCGGGTGGGGAGGCTGTGAGGACAAGTGTCTTCGCAGCCAGGTAATTCTAAAAGCTAGAATCCACAATCAGAATCACAATCTCAGGGATTTTGAGTTGAACAAACTCATTTATCTTACAATCCGTGTCTTCATTTTCAAATTCGTTTGAACCATCGTAATCCTTACAATCAATGCAACAAAACAAGTTCCCATTTAGACACATCTTTTTGAATTCTTAAAAATAAAAATATTGTTTCAACATTTTTCTTGTAAAAAAGTTATACTTCAAATGTTGAATTGAGGTATTCACAAAATTTGATCCCATATGGATATAATATTTTTATTTTAAATTTATGAAATCCAACATTTTTTATGTATTATTTCAACATTTTCTTCTACAACTCCAACATTTTTACAAAAAAAAAATTGGGTTGTATATTTAAATATGGAATTACTTATTACCAGATGTTGAATCTAGTCATCTTAATATTTGAACCGGTTTTATACTTTTCAATATTTTGTTAAAAATATTGAATTTTTGTTTGAAGATTTTTGAATTTTACTTTAAGTAGTAATGTTGAATCAAGTTTCTAAAAATGTTGAGTATATTTAGAAAGATAAAATATATTAATAAATCACTAAATAATTAAGTTGTTGATAAAAAATGAATAAGGAAAAGGAAAAATACATACCTGAGCCATTAGATCTAAATCTCATCCCGAGGTGAAATTCCTTTCTTTTGCATTGGACCCTCTATAGCAGTCCTATTCGTTTTATTAAGTTTTTTAGTTATCCCTTTTCGATATTGTTTTGTTTTAGCTGATCTTAGTATTGGTGTGTGTGTTTTTTATGGTCTGCCATTTCAAGTGTCTCTCCTATTGGTGTTCTTAGCTCACATCTTATTGGGCCTGATGGGCCGCGGTACTCCTAAGCTAGGAATAGTGCAGGCTACATATATAGGAGGCCCCGGGTCAAGTAGTAGAAGTGAGTTTTACGGGACTAATGTAATGTTTTCGATCGTGTTTTCTGGACTTAAATTGCAATATTTATGTCAGGGACATGGTCAAGCAATGAAAACATGGGGCTAAAGGTATGTTATTCTTATCCTTTCTTATTTTATATATGATTATTCATACAAAAGGGCTAGGTGGACATTAGCAAGCCACTAGGTGTGCCTAGGTGTATGGCTTTTATACTTTTAAGTTTAAAAAATATATACTATAAAAATAGAAAAATAAGAAAAACTTTACTATTAGCACTTTATGATCTACAACATATTTTAATATTGTCAGATTTCATGTGTACCATTGCTCACCTGTACTAAGTAAAATATGGATCGAGATTATGCACAGGCTACAGGTGGTGGTGCATATAGCTTTGCTGACAATTTCCGAGAGAAACTTGATGTTCATCTTGACAAGCTCGATGAATTTGAATGTATAGTTTCTGCAGCAAACTTTTTATTGCAGGTAAGCCACGCAATGCACGTGTCATATTATCATTTTAATGCAAAGAACTAAAAAAATATTTCATCATCTTGTACCATTGTTTGTACTTACATTATTCTTTTGCTTTGTGCCATTTAGTATTTTATATAGATGGTACCATATAGCACTCTTAAGTGAGTTACATTGTGAGCGCATTATAACAAGCACTTGTTCTCACTCTGTACCCAATTTTTATTTAATTGATGTCCTATTGCAGAATATTCCTGATGCAGCCTTCACATACATGGATGGAAAAACAAGTACATTTGATGTTTCAAATAATTTGTTTCCATACCTTATTGTCAACATTGGTTCAGGAGTCGGCATGATAAAGGTTGTAATGCTTCTTTATGAGACTTTCATGAGCAGTTCACAAATCAACTCATACAGTCATGTTGTCAAGTATAATGTAGGTCAATGGAAATAGAAATTTTGAATTTGTAACCGGGTCAAATATCGGCGGTGCTTTCGTGTTTGGTTTAGCAAAACTTTTAACAGGCTGTAATAGGTAATATCAACTTCTACCATGTTATATTATGTCTATTTTAATATTTATCCATTAACTGATTTGTTACAATTTTCTTAGTTATGATGAGTTCTTGCAACTATGTGAGAAAGGGGACAATTCAGTTCTTGATTTACTTGCTAAGGACATATGTGGAGAATTTATCAGCCAAGAGGTTTGTTTATCTTCACCCTTTTTGTAATAATTTTATATGAAATATATGTTCTCTTTTTTTCGTGAAAAACATTGCACAGACGCACGTGCTCACATACGCACATGCAAATTCACCAGCTTCACTTTTTATTTTGGTAGTGCTTTTTTCCTTCTGTTTAGTTTTGGTGGGTCATTATAGTGCTGTAATGTGTACACCAGCATTTGTTATGCTAAAGTTGATAAAATTTCATCAACACTTGCGTAGGATTCTCCAACAAGTAATTTCATCAATGATTGATGTTGTACATACATCAATTCTTCTGAAGTAGATTGGTCGGGAAATTCTTGCGCCATTTATTTTTATACCACTTTGTGTTTATTCCTATTATAGGAACCTTTAGTGGGCCATAAAATTGAAGGTCCAGAATTTGCAGCTTGTTTATCCTTTTTTTTTTACAGTCAAATTCATGACAATATTTTATCATGTAATTTTTTCACATTTTAAATTGTTCACATTCATCAAGAGTGTTGGTTCCTTTGGCATGGTTGATTGTCTTTCTTTTTTTGATGATCTAGCAAGGACTTTCGGCATCAACTCTTGCTTCTAGCTTTGGGAAAGTTATTACTTCTAAGAAAAAGCTAGCTGATTACAAGCCTGAAGACCTTGCATCCACATTGTTGAGTGCCTTCACATATAACATTGCACAAGTGAGTTCATTTTTCCATGATTTATTATACTAGAATTATACTTTTGGAAAGAGAAACTATTGAAACAAGTGAACAGATCAACTGCACATATATGTTACATTGTTTTTGCTCAAATAATTCATTATTGAGAAGGTATCTTGGTAGATTTAATTATTATTTTCAAGAGATTTTTATAAGCTTGACCTCTTTTCTAAGGTTACCCGTGGAGAGCAATCAATGCTTTCGTTTGTGGAAAGAAACATGATGGTGGCAATGGCAGAGGCTATTCTTTCTTAGGGATCCACCTTTTTTTTTGTTTCACTGGGGTTTTTTGTTGTTGTTGTTGTTGCTATTACCATTTTTTGATATTATTTTTGGATTTTCTGCTATTGCTACTATTTTTCAGTTTTAATATGGAACTCATGGTATGTGCAGATTGCTTACCTTGCTGCATCACTTTTGGGCCTCCAGAGAGTCGTCTTCAGTGGATCATTTATATGTGGACACAAAAACACAATGGATAATATTTCTTATGCAATTGATGTTTGGTAAGTGTGTGTCTATGTTTGTTTTTAAATCTCTCTATATTTATACCTGCAATACAAGCAAGATAAAAATTACATATACTAGCTAATATATTTTAAGTTAATTAATTTGTACCGTAACTCTTTGGATTTGTCATTCTATGTTCTACATGTTTGGGCTTCTTATTTCTCAGTCTAGGTGGCTCAGAATCTAAACACATGTTATTTCATTAATTAGGTCGCAGAGCCAAATCCGAGTTGTTTTCTTACGACACGAAGGGTATTTAGGAGCAATTGGTGCCTTAATGAGTTATGTTGATCCCAGTCATGAAAACCTAACTAATGAAGAATCAACGGAGACGGTGAGTCATTATAACAATTTCCTTCATCTGTTTCGCATTACCCCCTAACCTATTTAAAAAACAAGAAGTTTCAATTCTAAACAAACTTTACTATTCAAAATGTTGGTAATAAGTAATATGCCCATTAAAGAAGCATATTTGGCTCCACACAAACACACACACACACACACACACACACACACACACACACACACACACACACACACACACACACACACACACACACACACACACACACACACACACATGACAGATGGATCTACAGCCTACATATAATTTTATATTAAATATCTTTCCTCTCAATTGTGGATTCCCTTCTCTACTTTGTGTTGTTGTAGTATTCGCTTCGTGACTGCCTGACACCTATTAATCGGACCTCAGCACATGAACAAAATGATAGTGACATATTTCCATACCTGTTCATTAACATTGGATCAGGTATCAGCATGATAGAGGTTGGTATAATGTTTCTCTTTTCATTACCATATTCCTTACTACTCAGCAATTATCAGCAAAGAGCTTTCATAATTGTCATGGACAACATGTTTTATGAGTAGGTATCCGGCAAAGGGAAGTTTAAGAGAATTACAGGATCCCATCTAGGAGGTGGGACTATCCTTGGCCTTGCAAAGCTTTTGACTGGTTGTTCAAGGTATTCAATAACTAGATTTGTAAACATATGACTATTTTATTTGTTCTAAAACCTGTCTTTTTAATTTCACATCCGTGTTCCCTTTTAGTTATGAAGAATTCTTAGAGCTGAGCGAGAAGTGTAATAGTTTATCTATTGATTTGACTATTGAGGACATATGCGGTGAGGGTTATCGCAAGGTATTTATCCAGTCTCGTATGTAGCCTTTTGAAGTTTTTGCCTTTGGTCGTAAATAACACAAAATGTAAAAATCATATTAATGTTAAGAAAACTAAGTGTTCACAAAATTGGGAAGTACGCAGTATATCTATTGCACACAACTAATCGAAGGCTAATAAGTAGCACGTGTAACAAGGCATACCAAATAATCATATGTAATACTAATTGAAATGCAACTTTGTAAAGAATAAAAACAAGATTTTGGCCTTTCACCTTTGACATTCTCAATAAATGAAGGTATCATGTCAACATTTGATTTTCTTATCTATTATATAAACTTTTCAAAAAAAAAGTATGTGCAATGTGTTGCAGTGCTTTTATGTTTTGATCTATTGCATCATGAAACCTCTTTGGTACAAGACATATTAGTACAGGTTGTGTGAGCATCTTCCTATTCTCATGATACATTCATTAATTCATGTTTCTGTTTACTTCAGTATGGCTTTCCATCATCCTTTGTTGTGGGGAGTTTTGGGAAGGTGAACTCAAGCAAACTTTCAGAATATAAACTAGAGGATATTTCTGCATCTTTGTTGTATTGTTTCATTTACAACACTGGACAGGTATTTGATATATCCCAAAATTGTTATTATTAGGTGCCATTCATTAATTACTCGAGACCTTACCTTTTCTTCTCTTCTACTAGATAGTTTACCTCGTGACTAAGATTCTAGGCGTAAAGAGGATTTTCTTCAGAGGTGCCTTCGTCTGTGGTCATGAAAAGATTATGGATGAGATTTCCCGTTTCCTAAAACATAGGTGTGAAGTTTTTTTGTTCCTTGCTTTTAGGTTCAAGGGTGGAATTCAGGTGACATTTATGTGTCATGAAGGGTTCTTGGGGGAACAAGGAGCATTTTTGGATGGACCTGAAGACATCAGGGAAGTCTTGCTTGGTGCTCCGTACACTGGACAATTCCAGTCTTTACCTTTAGCTCAACAACAGAAGGATGTAAACAGGGTTTTTTGTGATGATGTAACGAGCTAAGTTACGACTGGGTTTTATAGTTAACCGCAATAGTTTTTTTATTTTATTTGTTTGGGTGTTTTAATTGTAGGGGCAAAACAAGAGAGTTGAAAGGCAAGTAGAAAGCTTAAGGCATGAAGATGTTGTACTGAAGGCTGATGTTGAGCTATTAACGACTACAACTAGAGAATGAAGTGCTGAAAGCTAAGTTGGTAGACAATGGTGTGCAAGAGATTGAGGTTGAGTGTTTACGAAGAGACAATGCATAGCTCAATGCTAAGTTGTTAAGATCAAGTGAGCCCATCAAATTTATGAAGAAATAGAACGCAAGGCTCATTTGCAATGGAACATAAGACTATTCATTTATATTGGAGGAGTGCTGTTAGGCAAAAACTAGCAAGGGACATTTCCCATCAATGCTCTTTTATCGTTACACTACTTTTCGATAAGTATCAGTTGTGTGTGTGTAGGGGAGGGAGGGGGGGGGGGGGGGGGGGTTAGGGGTTTGAACGACAAGAGATCAGCTCAATAATGTGTGGTTTGTCTTTTGGTTTTGCTATATGGATAACCATGGCAAAATCATTCTTGAATCTGACTAGGCATGATGCATATATTGTTGGTGATTCACTATTAAAGATGTGATTGTTCCTAGCCATCCATATTACCCAGCTCACTCATAATTACCACCTCCATGAAATATCTTTATGAAAATATTCTCGTTCTTACTAGCAAAATCTAAGAGATTTTGTGTGTAGTTGGCATTATCTTAATGCTCGGCCCTTGCTCCCCGATTTATGTGACTGGCAAGTCCTTTAACACATAGGCTTTTGAAGCCTCCAGGGCATTGAATTTTTGGACATGTCCAAGGTTTTAGGTTATTAGATGGCTTTGATAATGCGGTTGTTAAGTAGTTGTCACGTTCTATTGTACCCCTTTTCATACGAGAGATCAGAAAGATGCACTACGGTCCTACGGATATAGGAGCTTTTTTGTGTTGTAGTAATATACTTATTTTTCAAGGTACCGTGTAGCCTAATGGCTTATTATGTTCAATTTAATATAATGCCTTCCTTTTCAAAAAAAAAAAAAACATTGAAGATCTTACACGAGTTGCTTATATTCCAAATGGGAAAGTCTTACATCCCAATAAGAAAGAAAAAAAAAATGGCAAGCAGTTTTTGTTTTACGCAATGTACACATCAGATCACTCTCAAGCAGATTTGAGTTCGTGATTTGTCTCAACAAATAAATAACAGAACAAGAGATGAAAATCCAAAAAATAAAAATTGTAACGACGCCTGAGAGATTCGAACTCTCGCGGGGAAACCCCATGTACTTAGCAGGCACACGCCTTAACCACTCGGCCAAAGCGTCGGTTGTGATATGGATGTCTATGTTTTATACAACCAGAAAAATAGTAGAAGAAATGTGTCTAGTCCTGGCATGCCACAAGCACGTTCTTCTTCTGCCATTAGTTCCGATTCGATGAAAACACGCTGACGCGGAGGCATGTAATTGGCTGTCGCCTGAGGCAGCAAAGTAGAGCACATGCCACTCCTTGGATTGCATCAATAGGTCAGCCGTGCAAATGTTATCTTCGTTCCCGTGCTAAAGTAACATGCTTACATGCCTTGTTTCCGGAGAGAGACCGAGCCGAACACTTTGCATAAAGCGACACAATGAGATTACATGGGTACTTGCCACGTCAGATACTCATATGAACATTGTGCAACCTACGCTTGCTGGTCTCGTGAATGTACAAGCAATCGATGGTCTTGCGAAGCAAGCATGGGTTCGGGACTCATGACGATGCAAAGCACTGAGCACTTGCTTGGCTTGCAAGAGGCAGCTTGACTGCCTGGAGCCGCGTCCGGAGAACCAGGGCGCCACGTGAGATCACGTTACCTTGTCGCTGTCCCTCCTGTTAGTTTTAGGATCCAGCCGTCACAAACAGGATCTCCCGTGGTCTTACGCTATCAATCATCAGCAAACGCCAGCCTCTCCAAGACATTGTTCAACCAGATCTGCCGGGCTCCAAGCTCTTCTTGAAAGGATCGGAGTAGCCTGTGACACGAAAACGCATGCTGATAAAGGTTTCAGTAGTGGAAACAAAACGTGCAGGCTTGCGCCTCCTTCCTTGGCCCACAAGTGCAGCCCAGACCGGAGCCGAACAACACGTATCTGAAACCCCAGAGCACACCACCGCTTGCGTACAAGCCTCACTCAGACGGCTTATATGGCACAAGCTTGCTTGCTGACGAGCTCTATATAAGGCAGTCCATTAAAGAAGTCGAGTAAATCATTCGCACATCACAAACCATCACTTCCATCGTAAGCAGAACATCTCTGGTCACTGATCGCGTACGTACGTTCGATCCTGACAAGCAAGTTGGTCAGTTAGCAGCAATGGACAGCGCAGAGGCGGCGTCGTGGAGCATCTCGCCGGAGCTCGGCGGCGCGCTGGCCAAGGTGGCCGTGTTCGCGCTGGTCCAGGCGCTGGTCTACCTGATCCTGCGCAAGTCGTCGGACGTCTTCTCCCCGGCGATGGCAACCAGGTCGCGCAGCTTCCGACCGATGCGGAGCATGAGCGTGCGCCGCGTGCTGGCCTCGTTCTCCGACGTCCCCGTCGGCATCCCGGAAGACGGCGGCGCGCCTTCGCCTTCCGCGCCGGTGGATCCCGCCGGGGATGACAGCGCCAGCAGCTGGTTCATCAAGCAGTGAGTTGAGCTCAGCTCAACGGTTCTTGGATGCTCTGACGAACCGTAGTGTGGTACTAATTAGTACCGTACGCAGTAAGAATTCTCCATAGCCAGAAAAAAAAAAAAGAGTAACAGTTCGTGATGTAAATTGTAGTATTTGAGGTGTGACGTCTACCAGTGTATATGGTGTATGCATATAAATCGCTAGTTTGTATATTGAGCTGAATTCGGTGTGGATTGCTTGATTCTTTCTTAACATGTTATTATTGTCTCTCCTCAGTTCCTAATTTGGTTTCGTTGTTGCCGTGTACGGCCGAAACAACATGTTACTATTGGTTTCGTTGTACTCCTTGCGTCAAGCTTTGGTACTTTTTTTTTTTTTTTGAGGGAAACTACGGTGGGTTTTGCCCACCTGAATTCTCTCATTGATGAAAGATTTTGGGTTACATTCTTGCACCTGTAAGGCGCGCATTTGCAGCATTACATGGGGGGAGGAGGAGTGAAGCAACTACTATCTGATTACATCAACCAAGCCGGAGCACCAGTCTACGAGGTTGACTGTGGAAATTGATCTCGAAGCACGCGTGATCCACAGCTGCGCATGTTCTTTGATCATGGTCACTGTCGCTGCAGGATTGAGGGTGACATCGTCGAATACTTTGCGATTGCGCCTCTTCCATGCAGCCCACAAGAGTAGCAAGATCATGGTGTTCACGATCTTAGCATCCCACTGCCCATAATTTGTTTTGATCACCGAGCAGAAGTCTTCCACCGTAGCTGTGTTTTGCATTGCCGGCATGATTTGGCACCACATCTGGTGAAGTGGAGGACAGGTCACAAATAGGTGATCAATGGTTTCTGTGCCAGAGGAGCAGAAAGGGCACATAGCCGACGGCACGACGTGAAGCCGGTGGAGCAGCTCACGGGTGCGCGTGTTGCCATGGCGCATGATCCAAAAGAAAATCTGGACCTTCTTCGGAGCGAAGTTCATCCAGTTGTGTTCCTGCAGGCGGACATCTATGCCAGGGGGGCAGATCTTTTGGTAGGCTGCAGAGGACTTGTATCCGGGTGATGCCGCACCACGCATCCAACGTACGTCTGGCCTGTCTTCAAGAATAGTGATTGAGAGGTTGGCATCAAGAGTGGCGAGTTCATCCCTAGCAGCAGAGGAAATTCTTGGCTGGAGCGCCAAGGCGAGGCCATTGGGGGTCGCCTCACGCACTGTGATCTTCTTGTTTGTACAATGGGAGAAGGCAGCGGGCATGGCGGCCGAGAGTGGTCCAAGGGAGGTCCAGTCGTCATACCAGAAGAAAGTGCTCGCACCGTCGCCGACGTCCACCGAGGTGAGCTCCTGGTAAAGGGGCATGAGACGAGCTATGGAGTTCCATGCCGGTGTGTAGGAGGGAGATGTTGCGAAGCCGCAGTGGCGGAGCTGGCTATGCTTCATGGCATTCATATGAATGCCCAAAAAATTGAAAAACAAGCCAAATATTACTTAAAAATCCTGAAAAATACATAGATTTGAGCTAAAAATGAATACCCAAGTCAAAAAATGAATGCCCAGTCAAAAAATGAATGCCCAGCTGAGCCATCTCAGCTCCGCCACTGCGAAGCCGGTCTGGAAAGGGCGGTACTGGTGGTGGATCCATTTAACCCAGGGCGTGTCATCTCGGGAGACAACCTTATGGAGCAGTTTCAGCATCAATGCTAGGTTCTGCGAGTGTAGGTCGACGACACCGAGGCCCCCTTCGTCTTTGCTGCAGCAGACATATTCCCATGCGACTTGGCAGTCCCCCCCTTTAGACTCAGTTGCACCTTTCCAGAACATGGAGCGCCGGGGTTTGTTGATCTTGGTGATGTTTGTCTGGTACAGTTCGACGACGCCCATGGTGAAGGTCGATAGTGCAGATAACACAGCAGTGGTGAGAGTGTGTCTACTACCAAGATTTAAGAACTGAGTCCTCCACCCAGGTATCCTTCTAGCCACCTTGACCGCGAGGAAGTCCAGAGCTGCGGCTGGGAGCTTCTTGTCGGAGAGAGGAAGCCCCAGATAAGTCTGTGGGAAAGTGGTGATTGGGCACCCAAAGGCTTCAGCTAGCTGGAGAGAGAGTTCATCTGAAACGCAAACCGGCACAAATGTGCTCTTGTGATAGTTAACCGAGAGGCCGGTGGCTGCAGAGAAGTGTTGCAATAGCTCTTTTAGCCTCTGGATTTGACTTAGGTCTGCTGGCAAGATTACGAGAGTGTCGTCAGCGTACTGTATGATCGGGCACGGCTGGTCCGGCAGTAGGGGGTGACGGACCATTCCATCCTGGGTGATCAACCTCTGCAACACGTCGGCCACGAGAAGGAACAGGTACGGCGACAAAGGGTCGCCCTGCCGCAGCCCTCGCTTGCATTGTATCCACCGGCCAGGAACACCATTCAGCAGAACTGATGTTCTCCCCGTGTGTAAGATGCTGGCCATCCATCCACGCCATTTCTCAGTGAACCCCCGTGCTTCAAGTATGGCGTCGAGTGCAGCCCATTCTACAGAATCGAAGGCCTTCTTGAAGTCTAGCTTTAGCACAATTGTTGGGGTGTTCCTCTTGTTGCAGCACTGAATGAGCTCTGCAGCGAGCATGAAACTCTCAGTTATGTTCCTCCCTTTGATGAACCCAGTCTGATAGTCGCAGACCAGATTTGGAATTTCGGATTGGAGCCTCGTGGTAAGTCCCTTGCTAATAATTTTCAGCGGGCAATTTTGAAGAGATATTGGGCGGAACCCATCGGCAGAGACGACTTCATCCTTTTTCGGCAAGAGGACGATGTGGGCCTGGTTGAGGCACTCCAAGTTGGTGTTGCCATCACAAAAATCTTCTGCAAGGTGCAAAAGATCATGTTTTGTGATGTCCCAAAAGCTGCGGAAGAAACCGGGGCCGAAGCCGTCTGGCCCCGGGCTACTGTCCATGCGCCTGTGCCAAAGGGCTTGTTTGATCTCCTCTTCTGCAAGGGTGGTGTCCATATGTGACAGGTTGAGCATGGTGGGATACAGGTCTCTTAGATCAAAGTTCCAGACTGGTGGTGTTGAAGTTCCCAATAGTTCACTGTAGAAATCGAACAACAATTTTTCCTTCCCTGCGTGTGTGTAAACTGGGACTGACTGGTCATAGAGGACCTTGATCTGATTTTTCCTTAGTCTTGCAGAAGCACTGGCATGGAAAAATTTTGTGTTATCATCACCGAATTTGCAAAGTTTGAAATTGTACCCTTGTCGCCAGTAGATAGCAAGGAGGTAGTTCTGTTCTGATAACTGTTCCTTGACATAATCCCTGAGTAGAGCTTCTGCAACATGCAGTGGCCTGAATTCCTCCAGTGTATCGAGCAGGTCGATGGCTTGCCTGCAAGCAGTGACCACTTGATTTGGCCTTTTCAGGTTTTTAGAGAATTTCTTGGAGCGGGCACGTGTCCATTTCAGTTTCTTGGACAACCTGAGGGAAGGAGCAGGCACTTGATTTACCGGTGCTGCCCAGACCTGAGTCACTAATTCCTTATACTCTTCCATGTGTGCCCAGAATCTTTCGTATCTGAAAACTTGAGATATGGGAGCCTTGGAGGTGGCAGTCACAAGCAAAGGCACATGATCAGAGGTTGTGCGTGTCATTGATGTGAGCGTGCTGTTGAAGAGCTCTTGACCCCATTGAGTGTTGATGAGAGCTCGATCCAAGCGTACCAGAGTTGCAACGGCCCTGTTGTTCGTCCAAGTGTACCTGCGATCCAACAGGGGCAGGTCATGCAGGAGCAATTCATCAATTACCTCGTTGAAGGCTGCAGCGGAAGCGGCGGAGAAATTGTCGTTGTTTTTATCATCCGGATGCCTTGTCAGATTAAAGTCCCCGAAGACGAGCCAAGGCCCAGCACACTCATCCGACAGAAGCCTCAATTCGTCAAGGAAGGGCTCTCGAAGCTCAGAGGTACAGGGGCCATATACATTGGTTACTGCGAACTGCAGGTCATCAATGGTGGATTCAAAGAAGGAGGTGAGGGTGAACTGGGGCTCAAGGTGGCGTGCGGCACGGATGGTGTGACGAGGCCAGGCGGTTATCAGTCCGCCAGACGCACCGACTGAATTTTTGTGGGAGAAGGAAGTGAAGCCGGAAGGGAGGAATGTGGATGCTTTCTGGTCAGTGATGTCTGAAAGTTTAGTTTCTTGGAGACATATAACATGGAGAGGGTGGTTCGAGAGGTTAGCGCGAACGTCTCGGCACTTGTCATCTTCTCCAAGCCCGCGAACGTTCCAGCTACTTTGGTACTTTGGGTTTAAGGAGCTTTAAAAGGCTACCAGAAGATGTAACAATGTGCAATGGAAATCTACCTTTGCACGTTTGAGGTGTGACGCGGACCAATTCCTGTCCTGTCCTGCCACGTTCCTTGCTTTCTTTTGGTTGGAAGACCCAACATTTTCTTTATCAGAAAACAGAATACTTTAGGTTGAATATTAAATACATTGTATAGATTGTAGTATTATAATTAGGTTGAATATAATGTCTGGACGTGTCGATTCATTTCTCAATGAGATTCTGTACCTGGGTTATTTTCCCTCCTCTGTCCTCGAGATGAATAAGTTTTTTTTTTTTTTTTTTAGAAATTACACAGTACAACTTAGACACTCATAACGCACACACACTCACCCCTATGAACGCACATACGCAAACCCTACCCCTATGAACATCTTCGAAGACTGAGCCGGCAAATTCTCCAGATTCCCGAAGTCACCACTGGCGCCTCGCTGTCGACGGCCACGTCGCCTACCGCTGAAAGCACAAATGCCGTTAAATCCTAGAAAATTCGCTCCCACCGGGAGTCGAACCTAGGACCTCAAAGGTGTTACTCGGATGCCTTAACCACTAGGCCAAGACCCCTTTCACCCTCGAGATGAATAAGTAGTATAGACTCAAAACAAGTGGGCCTGGTGTCACAACTTCACAATTCACAAACGAAAGCTTGGAGCCCAGCTATAGCCCAATTCATCTCATAAACGGGCCGATCTAGCCCATCTCCGCTTAGATGCAGCTGCTTTTTCCATTTTTCCAAGGAAATGCGTCTCTCTACTGCCCGTCTGCGGCTAGTGTGTTCGTCTGCAGGGGCGGAGCTACGTTGAAGCCATGGTGTCACAGCCTCACAGGACACAAACGACTTTACGGGACGACGATATACTCATGTCTTCTTTGCAATGAGTGACACCAGCGGCCCATGTCTTGTGACACCACAAGACTCTCAAAAATAGCCGTAGTTACCTACTCTCTCTCCATTCTTTTTTGTTAACGTTGTGTCTGAAACGTCAACAGAAAAACAATGAAGGGAGTAATTGTCCAATGCTTTGCTCAGTCATTGAGTTGTTCCCGCTAAATCTCCTGGCTCAATTACTTCCACGAGACCAAATCCTGCAGTCCAAGTAAGTTGCCCCAGGATGTTTTGCTTTAGCTCTGGGATATAATTTCCCATCCGATTTGATGATTTTCTATCTTGCTTACATTCCAAGCGGGCTAGGAAAGGAATCCTTAATCTTACGCATGTTCATACTTAAACAAAAGAAAGACAAAATACGTCAAAAGAACATCTAGCTAGAAGCCAGAGGATCAAGGTAAAATAAGATATTTGATCAGAGATCCTTTTTTGAGTATTCGTTAATTTTGAGTCATACGATTTTCTTTTCTTTTTAGTCCACACTACCACTTATAAGAGAATCGGTGGTGGGCGAAGCTTGGAGGGGTCCGTCATACTCCATCGATTTAGCACGGTGGGGACAACCGGAGGTTAAAGATAAACATTGTTTTTTTCTCATGGACCGAATAAAATTCCATTTTCAAACGCTTGTAGCACAGCAGATCTTCATTATTACTAGAAACCTTGACCTTGTTAAGAGTTGACAGTGACACGACACCATCGACCGAAAATCTTGGCTCTGCCCCTGTTCGTCTGCCATTATGTTCCTGCTTAGCAATCAGAGGCAACACTGGTATTCAATCAGATTCCTTCTTTATGAAAGTAATTTTTAAAGTACAGCTAATTTCCTTCAAAAAAGCAATCAGAAGCTGAAATGTGGGTGTACAAACTAGAAAGTCCAAATTGCTCCAGCTCCATTTACGCCGGCCCGTTCTTTGTTCTCTGACGGCCTAGAGAGAGTATATGGAGGCTCCACTACACCTGAAGCTGCAATGGCTCAAATCCCCCGCACATGCCCGCTGCTCCCCATCCTTTTCTCCCAAGATCAAAAGAAGATGGAGCCAGTAACTTGCCACTGGTCCTCCACTTATATGCCGAAAGCGAGAACGTGGCCGCCACACAAAGGTCAACGTCGCACTGACGAGGCAGGACCCAAATCGCGTCTCCTTCGAAAGGACAAACCTGAGCCTTTTAACCGTTTCCTTCCATCCATGCCCGTTTCTCGCCGTGGCGAGAGCAACTGCTCCGGCCGAAAGCCTGGAAGTAACCGGCGACGCAGACGCACCCCACCGGTGATGGAAGCCTGAAACTGAATCGCGCCTTCTCCGGGCGCTGGATATGTGCCGTCACGTCCACCGACGCCGGAGGGGAGAGTGACGAGTGACTGGAGTGAGGACTGAGCTAGGACCGGAGAAATGGGCCGGTCGTGGCATGGCCCCTGCCGCACTGGACCAAACCGGCAAGTGCCCGTTACGATGGCGGGGCCCGCGCTTTATGCTGATTTCTTCCTGTAGGCAGTGTCCTGTAGGAGACACGGCTGGGCTGCCCGGCCTTCCATAATTACCAGGGCTCGGCGTCCCTGCACTGACGCGCGCACACAAACTCCGTGAGATCTCACCATTGCCGACCTGACGCAGGCGGGAGCCGGGTAATTTGCGCGCATCGCGTGCACTCGTCACTTCTTCGCTTTCAGGTTAAGGGCCCTTCACACCGACCACTCTCCCATCGATTTCAGATTACTTGGCTTTCGTTCGACGGGTGCTGCGAGAGAGACGCCACTTTTAAGCGAGACGTCTATCGATCCCACCAGCTTGACACAACTCGGTTCCACGATCGCTGCCGCGTATGCCGTCTCGTCGATCTGAGGCTGCGTGCACGCCATTACCGAGCGGCTTTCTTTGCTTTCCCTCCTTTTACCTTTACAAATAGTACTGGGAGTACCACCATACTCACAAAGCCGCAATCAAAGTGCCACGCCCTTGCCTTGCTTCCATCGTACTCCATGGATCTACGTACGTAAGTACATCTACTAGTACTGACCACTTTCTCCTCGGAATGCCCGATAAATAATGACCACTTTAGTAAATAAAGGCACGGTAGCGAAACATGGAATGGAACCACGCTATATAATGATGATCGGGCACGGTAGTAAAAGTATTTCAGCCGATCAACGAACAAAAGCAGACTATTCGAGCAGGTCGTCTCAGGGCAATTAAAACAATGGAAGAATCGGCAAGGCCGAATCTCCGGAAAGCAACGCCGCACCAAAGCAGCATCAGAACACGCAGAAAGCCACATAACGGTGCTGGCGATCGCCTGCGGCATGGTCCCTTTGGAAGACGATAGAGCGACGACCCGCCGGGGGGGGGGGGGGAGGTGTTGTTGGGTTGTTTGGGCCGGCTGTACGCTAATTAAACGGCAAAGTATGGTGGGATCTGATTATTGTGTTCGATTAGATCCTGATCTATGTGCTCCAGAACTGTGGATAGTTTAATGCGACTCTTGTCGCTGTGTCTGGCCTCCGGGTTCAGGTTGCGTGTCCGTTCCGTTCCGTTTTGACTCGATCGGCATTGCGCTCAGTAGAGACCTGCCAAATTCGGCTCAAAATGGGAATACAACGAGAGTGATCGATCTGCCAAACTACTCCACCTGGCCGGTCAGCGCAGCGGGACAGTGTCGAGTGAGTGAGCTGCGACCTAACGCGCGCCTTGCAGATTTACACTTCTACAGTAGTATTATTTGTACCTTTATTCAAACTTATGTTATGCAGCAAGAGATGCCTCAATTCATTTCATTTGACAAATAAGCAAATTTCTCGCGTCCGGACCGGAGGTTTATAGTGCGCCGGAAAAGGCCAAGCACGGGACTGGCTACTTTAGGATAACATAATTTTTTCGGCTTACTAGATGTAGCCTAAGATTTGCGTATTAACCTTGTATGTATTTCAAATCTTCATGAAACGAGAATGCAGAAGGACCATATTATTCAATTCGATTAGGGCGTCACGGACAATATCATGACCATTGACCCAACAGGAGCTTGTAACAATGCCCATCCGCCACAAGCATCTCGTGGGCCTACTATCCCAGAATCGACCGGCGACAAAAGCCAATGACGTGGCTAGTGTTACGAACTACTAGGTGTGTAGTAGCTTAAGTTCATTGATAGAAAGTGTACAAATATTCACGATACTAAATTAATATAATTAACGCTATCATAACTTATATAGTTTTACAATAAATGTTGGTATTTTTTACATAAAAATGATTAAAAATAAGTTAATTTGAATTCCACTAACTCTAAAAATAAACTTATTTTAGGACAGAACAAGTAAGCCTAACTCATTGCCGAGATTGCAGATGTACAGTTAGACACTCGATTTTCAATTCTTTTCTATCTGCATAAAACATCACCTTATACCTCTAGGTTGGTCGAGTAGTTTGGCCCACCTATGCATGGCGTTAGGGAGCCGCCTTCTTAGCTTTCTATCCTTTTATACACTTTTATACTCGGAAAGCCACGGTTAAAGCGCCGTCCTCTTGCCTTGCTTGAATCGCACTCCAGGGATTAGTGAACACTTTAATTCTCGAAGTGATCAAATAATAATTATGACCAGTTTTTTGTAATTAAAAATGGTGGAAATTGTGACCCGTAGGATCAACAAATAAACGAAAGGAGAGACGGCACAACCGGGTGGTCATCAGGGCAATAAAGAATGGAACTATCGGCAAGATCGAATCTCCGGAAAGCAACACCTCACCAAAGCAGCATGAGGCCACACAAGCAGTCCCGAAACAGTGTTCGTGATAACATCCGCATATGGGTGCAGCAAAAGGAGATTATCCATGGTGCATCCGTGCATGACGGTGTTTATGTTTGTTTGGGGCGCATGTGACTCGAGACGAATGTTCGAGGCTGTGCGCTTATTTAATGGCAAAGCGTACATATGAGTGCAGTGTGGTACTACTCCATTGGATCCTGGTCTCCGTGCACCGCTGTGACTCATAGTTTAAGACGACACTTGTCTGCGTGCGTTGCGCATTGCTTCAGGATGCGTCCGTTCCGTTTTGACCCGGCTCTGCGCTTATTAGTAGGGACCGGCCAAATTCAGCTCAAAATAAGAAGAGGCGCGTGCCAATGTGCTCAACCGTGGAACCGTGGAGTCAACCGCCCCCTGGATCGAGTGATATAGTGAGCTTGGACCTAACTCGCGCGGACTGAACTCTCACCACTACGAATGGTGATGGTTCTCATCTCAGGCTCTCAGCATTGCCTGCCTATGGATGCTTGTTCTGTAATTGGTTGAACCAACGACAGCTCCCGTTTAAAATGAACGGTCTTCAAGTAAATTTATCAGAAAATTATCGATAGAGTGTGCAACTTGAACAAATTTCGTAAGTTCTCAGATGGAACTTTCGACGGCAAAAGGCAAAGCACGCACCGGACCGGCTGCTTTTGGATAACAGTAATTTTTTACGGTTTCTGATATTAGATCCACCCCGTACGCTTTTTGAGCCTTGATGCTGAAAGTCCAAAAGTGACGCGGCACCGACGACGCAAAGCGACCACCTGTACGGATATGGCTTGCTAGATGCATGCAAGTGCGTGAGCTTCGTTTGTCAAATGTGCATTGATATGGAGATCTACCGTCCACCGTACCACAGCTATTAGCACATCTTACTCCAAAGTTTTCGAACAATGACATCTTACTGAAGCAAAAACAACGTTTAGTTCCTACTTCTCCCGAACTGTAGTAGTTGAAAATAATATACCGAAAAAATAAAAGTATTTGGTGGAAACAATATTGAAAACGATCTTAAACTTTACCGATAGTTTTCGTTTTGGGTCGGAAATTATTGGTGATGTTTTACCAATTTCACTTTATTTCTGGCCATAAATATTTTACCAATATTTTAGACCAGAAATTACCCACGTTATTTTAAAATGAATGAATAAAATATCAATTTTTTAGCTTGCCAGATTTCACTTTATTTTTTGCAACGAAGCTTGCAGATTTCGCATAAGCGATCTATAAACTTAACCATTTCCCTCTCCTGAGTTCCTTTTTTTTCAAAAGGTGCTATTTTAGCTTGTATTCCTTCATGATTTCAATCTATTAAACATACATTACTCTCTCAGTTTTTTAAAAAAATATTAATGTTCAAATATGGATGATTAGTTGCCGTAGTTGCGGCGGTACCGAACTTATGACGTTTGAAATTTTGAGTGAAAACAAAAAACAGCAAACGATGTAGCGGCATCCATCGACATACTAATCAATGCACAACCATGAGTTTTGTGACGGTGGCATATGTTAGACGGGGCAGGTGATGGCGCTAAACCACGCACGCTCTTGTTCATGATTTTCATAACGGAGAGAATACGTACAATTAGGCTGCGCTTTGTAGCCCACGACCTTATACGAGTTGATCTAAACAACGAAATTCGGTTGCCGGAGACGAGTTTCATTGCCGGCGGCCACGCGTCCCACGGACCACCGTCCCAGATCAGCCGGCAGGCTAGTCACGTGGCAGGATTTCACGGCGTCCATTCCGCGCTACCCGTTCTGTAGGCCCACCTGTCGGTGCCTCTCTGAATTTATGCGGCGCAAACACAGGGGCCGGCACGCCGCGAGCCGCACCCGAGCACCGGCAAAGATGGCAGGAGCATGGGCCCGCTTCCTCAGGCGCCGGTTTTTAATATTTGCCGTGTGTCAGCTCATGGACTCACGGTCACGGTACGGAAAAGCACGCAGCGCCGCCTGCTCCTTTTTCCGTGTGTGAGAGAAAATTAAAAATTAAAATGAGGCATAGTATACTTACCTTAAAATCAAATGCTTCATTATTTTGTGAGAGAAAAATAAAATGAAGTACTTTAAAATCAAATGCTTCATTATTTTGTGAGAAAAAAATTAAATGTAGTATATTGATAAAACTTTCAGACATTCCTGCATTATTTTTAGTGGCCTCTGCCACTCCATTCCTGCATTCTTCTCATTTTTAGTGGCCTCTGCCACTCCATTCCTGCATTCTTCTCATTTTTAGTGGCCTCTGCCACTCTTCAAGTCGTCGCAATGGATCCACATGCACACAACATTCTGAAACATTCGTGGAACCTTAAACTTTGAAGACACCGTAAATCCAACATCCCATGAATTAGCTCAAAGCACATCTAATTCCATACGAGACATCTGAGTTTTTTTTTAGTGAAATACGAAACATCTGAGTAAGGATGCGTAATGGATTCACATCCCAATTTGCAGTTTAATTATTTTGTTACTTAATTAATCTGTCAATCAATGCGGGGGAGATACCACTTCCTCTGCTATATTTGACCAACGCAATTTAAGCAGAGAGTCAATAAAAAGGGGGAAAAAAAAGGAAAACGCAATCTATAGACGCAGCAGTTTCTCACCATTGACATTCCTCGACCTCCTCAACAAAATCTAAACCGTGTTTATAGTTTGTTAACCTCCCGAACAACGCAATTTGCACTAGTTTCTGCTTCGCCTCCCCAAAATTCCCAAAGCCACCACCGCCTGCGCTACTACACATGCCGCCTCCGCCACCGTCCTCTGCTGCTCCTCCCCAAAGCAAACCACTCGCCATCTCCTCCTCCTTCCTCACCACCACCCCCACTACCTCCGCTTCGGCCACTGGCACTCTCGCTCGCCCCACCGCCGCCGCTTCACGGGCCCCGCGTATCCCGGAGCGTGGAAACCGCAGGCCTGTGCGGCCGCCGCCGCCGCCGCTGCCGGGCGGCATGAAGAGCCTGTGGAAGCAGCGCGGGCTGGCGTGCGCGGACGGCCGGCCCCTCAGCCCGCTCGGCGGCCGCTCGCGGCGCCGCGCGAGGCTTACGCTGCTGGGCTTCGCGGCCGCCTTTGCCGCGTTCACGGCGTACGTCGCCCTCTCGTCGCCCCCCGGCGGGGCGGCGGCGGCAGGGGGAGGAGGAGCAGGTGGGGCCTCGTGGTTCGGCGGCGTGTACGCGTCCACGGCGCCGTACCGCTCGCAGGTCTCGAGCTTCTTCTCGTCCATCTTCCCCGCGGACAACTCCCCCGCGCCCTCGCCTGAGCCGACGAGCTTCCCGGCAGGCGGATCGAGCGGCGGCGGCGAGGTGAGTCGTGATGCGAACAGTGTTCAAGTGGGAAGCGCGGCTGGAAGCAACAGCTCTGCCGCGGCTGGGTCTGGAAAACAGTTGGGAAGCGGAGGCGGTTCTCCGATCAGCAATGCCAGTGTTGGGAGTGTGCCTCCGGCCAGCAATTTGGCCGCAACCGGCATTGGCGGAAAGGACGGAAGCGGAGGTCTGACAAATAATTCTGCCACAAGTGGCGGTTCGACGAATGATCTGGTAGATCGGGATAAAGGAAGCGGCGGAAGCGCTTCCAGTAGTCAGGCCGGCGGCGGCAGTGGATCCCCAGCCAGTAGTTCTGCTGGAGACGGAGCTACGGCAAAGGCCAGCCAGGAGACTGTAGATGAGTCCAATAAGCAGCCCGGAAGTGGAAGTGGAGCCCCAAGCAATGACGTTGCCGGACATGGCAGCACGGCCAAGGTCGAGGCGAAAGATGCAGCCGGCATTCCCAGCATCAATTCTACTGGGACTGGCAGCTTGGCGAAGGAGGAGTTGGCCACCGGATCTTCTAGTATCAAGGAAGGAAATGGAAGTGCCGTTCCAAGCAGTGGTTCTGCTGCTGGAAATAGCACATTGGTAAAGGCCAGTTCTGAAAATGCTGCTGCTGAGGCGAAAGGTAGTTCTGCTGGAAGTGGAACAGATATATCAACTAAAGGTTCAGAAGCTCAGACAGGCGGTGGAAGTGGTGATACAAGCCATAAATTAGCTGGAAGTTCTGCTGCTGCTGGAAATAGCACATCGGCGAATAGTGATGCGGGAAATGGCAGAGTGGAGCTCAACAATACCAGTGCGAGTAGTCAAGCTGGGAGTCTGGCAATGGCGGGGGAGAAAGAGGCTGGACCTCCAAGCAAGAACAAC
Organism: Eragrostis curvula; assembly: GCA_007726485.1. Taxonomy (NCBI): domain Eukaryota; kingdom Viridiplantae; phylum Streptophyta; class Magnoliopsida; order Poales; family Poaceae; genus Eragrostis; species Eragrostis curvula. The sequence goes on along the minus strand of CM017441.1, from coordinate 47,220,688 downwards.
ACTATCGAAGCATCTCCAGCTCTGAAGAATCCGGAACAGACTAGTGGTAAAGCCGCTTCTGATGGGAGCGGTGGTACTGCAAATAATCAGAAGGAAGCAGCTGCTCAGGGTAGTTCAGGTACAGCCCAAACAATCACCTCAAAATCTGCAAACAATAATAATGTGAGCAGGTCATCAAAAACAGAGGTTAGTGGTTCTAATGGAAATAAGAAGGTTGACTGGTTCAATGAGATGGCGAGTTGTGATATGTTCTATGGGAATTGGGTTAGAGATGACTCTTACCCTCTCTACCCAGAGGGATCATGTCCTCACATTGATGAGCCTTTTGACTGCTACCTCAATGGCCGGCGAGATCTAGCTTACCAAAAGCTCCGTTGGCAACCCAGTGGATGCAGCATTCCAAGGTGATTCAAATGTTTCTTAGAGTAGTGGATTCAATTTTTGATGGTTTAATTTCGTGCTTGATGTATAATGCACCAATTATATTCGTGCTATGTCAGATTGAACCCAACCGACATGTTGGAGAAGCTGAGAGGGAAAAGACTTGTTTTTATTGGTGATTCACTCAATAGGAACATGTGGGAATCTCTGGTGTGTATCTTGAGGAATTCCATCAAGGACAAGAGGAAGGTTTTTGAGGCATCTGGTAGGCACGAGTTTAAGACTGAGGGATCATACTCTTTTCTATTCACGGTATGTATACTCTTGCGTTCGGATTCTACATTTGATTTATACACCTCTTTCACTAATTGAACTGATGCCCCATTTCCAGGACTATAACTGCAGCGTTGAGTTCTTCCGCTCCCCTTTCTTAGTCCAGGAATGGGAGACACAAGTTGGTAATGGGAAGAAAAAGGAAACTCTTAGGCTTGATATGGTTGAGCAATCATCACCAAAGTACAAGGATGCAGACTTTCTTATTTTCAATACTGGGCATTGGTGGACACACGAGAAAACGGCTCTTGGGTAACTAACCTTAACTGCTCGTTTGTTGAACAAGCTTCTCAAATTTGATTTTAGCTTGAAACTGACTACAGGTTAAATTTGCTACAGGAAAGACTACTATCAGGAAGGTAGTCATGTATATAGCGAGCTAAATGTTGAGGATGCCTTTCATAAAGCTCTTGTCACCTGGTCCAGGTGGATTGACGCCAATGTTAACCCCAAAAAAACCGCTGTGTTATTCAGAGGCTACTCAGCATCTCATTTTAGGTCTGCATTACTTTTTCCTACTGCAAATTACCACATGCTATTTTGATTTGCATTTACTGAACAAATGTTTTGCCGTGCATCTACCTTATGCAGTGGAGGTCAATGGAATTCAGGTGGTAGCTGTGACAAGGAATCCGAACCAATAACAAATGAACAGTACCTTTCGACCTACCCACCAAAGATGAGCATTTTGGAAGATGTGATCCACAAGATGAAAACTCCGGTTGTATACTTGAACATTACGAGAATGACTGACTACAGGAAGGACGCACACCCTTCCATCTATCGCAAGCAGAATCTGACTGATGAGGAGAGGAGATCACCTGAAAGATATCAAGACTGCAGCCACTGGTGCCTTCCTGGAGTACCAGACTCCTGGAATGAACTGGTTTATGCCCAACTTTTGATAAAACAGCATCAGATGCTCCAACAATAAAGGCAAGTACGGTTTTTGCTGGGTGCTTGTATATGAACTGTTGTTGTCTAGGATAATAGTCAACGCGGTGATCAAGTGAATCCATATAGAGATAAAGTTGTTCAGTTAGTGGTATCTCTCAATACCCCCACAAATTCGTCAGTAGAGGCTTATGGGACATTACATTGTAAAGTTCATATCTAGTGCTAATCAGAAATAAAGAATAGTATAGATGTGACTCTGTCTTTTGTGATTCTTTGTCTGCTTTGCCTGTGACTAGATTGATATGTAACATAGAAATCCGTTTTTTTTTGGATAACAAATATAGCCATCCGTTATGCTAAAGCAAAAGGGACAATTATGTTTTTACCCTCACTCTGAACTCTAATTGTGATTTTACCCTCACTTTTTTGACTTTGTGATTTTACCCCTGTTTTTTCAACCTGAAGCCAGAGTTGACCCCTACTGGGGGTAAAATCGCAATAGAATTATTCTGATTTTACCCATACTGAAGGTAAGATCTGGCTTCATGTTGAAAAACCAGGGGTAAATCACAAAGTCAAAAAAGTGAGGGTAAAATCAGAATTAGAGTTCAAAGTGAGAGTAAAAACACAAATGCCCCAAAGCAAAAAGAAAATCAAGTATGTTTTTTCTTTGAGCCCTTGTCATCGTTGCCTGTTTGAGTTGTTTGGTTGGTTTGTACCAAATTCATTTTATTCAGCTGTTTGGCTAGATGTGGGAGTGGCAACATGTAGTGCCTGAACTGTTTACAGGATAGACAAATTGTTATGTTTGGACATGTATTAATGTCTAGTGCTGCTGGCGGCAGTATGCTGGCATTTTTATCCGAAGTTTTAAAACTGTACAGATACCTCCGATGCTGGCAAATTTTATTCGTCCGACTGAACGATGTACCACACGATGTACATAGATGCGCAAAGATATGCCATATGATGTACATTAAAAGCTTGAAAGACTGCTGGAGATTGTTTGGTGCTTAGCAGACGCTGTTAACATGCCCAATTGTTGAGTTTATCGGCATTCTCTCTACCAATGCAGTTAGAGTCGAAAGTCAAGGAAAATGCCCAGCTTAGCAGACGCTGTTAACATGCCCAGTTGTTGAGTTTATCGGCATTCTCTCTACCAATGCAATTAAAGTCGAAAGTCAAGGAAAATGCCCAGTGACTTTTCGGCTTTCCACAGATAAAATTTTGTTCCTTTCACAGAGCTGCATAGGGGTATTTTTCATGGTTGGTTTATGCTTAAGCCTAACTCTTGTATGACAGTGTATGGCTCAGCACTCTCTAATGTGCTGATGATCTGCAAGATGTTATTACTGAATCTGAATGGTTTTTAGAGTACGCTTGTTAATTCGAAATAAAGGACAAGGTGGCTGCGTCTGCATTGCTGGTTCTGTTGGGCCACTTGGCCCCGAGGACCAGTGATAATTCATGAACCAGGCTTCACCGACAGCAGCGGACTCCTGCAGCAACGCACGCCGGCCATCCATCGTCTGTACAGTAACATGATTGGCTGGCCCCTGGCAGTCCAAAGTTCATGGGCTGAAGAGCCTGCATCCGCTCAAGCACCCTTCCAGCCCATTCAGGGCTCTTCTGTACAATTCTTTCACCATTTTCTTTCTTCCTGATTTGGGAGATCGGTACACGAACCATAACTGAAATTCGGTGAATTCTTGCATCGTTTTTTTACGAGATCTTGTAACCAAACACTTTTGGACTACATATTTGCATGCTTAACAGAAACTGAACCTTGTTATGGTGGTACTAGAGCTGAACATGAGCACTGATATGGAAATGCCCATCAGGCATCGTTCGTCTCCATATGGGCTGCCAACTGTCCGGCTTCTGCAGCAGATTGATTGGCTTCTTCTTCCTGCTCCCCATGCCGGCCAAAAGCTGGATGCAGACTTGCAGAGGCCACACATGTTCCCCTAACAAAGCGTAAATTTGCTTTACGTCCCTGTTTGCTCCCAGTCCGTCACTGCTAAATCTGACTAATCACCGCCCCACTTGATCTGACTGTTCGAGCCATGCAAGATCCACATTCACACTTTGTAATCAAACCAACAAAAACAAAAAAGAGGGAAGATACTACTCCCATGTAAAATGTAGTAAAGGTTAAAGATCAAGTGGGTGGTGGTAATATCCAATCGCGTGCTGGCTGCCTCAACTTCATGTCGAACAACGCCAAACGCACATGCTGTTTTGCAGTTTCTTTGGCTCCTGATGAGTCCTGACAGGGCCTCGGATCAACAACCATATTCGAGGAGCGAGCCGATCTGAACCGTCCAGCTCCTGATCCGACGGCCAGGAAGCGGAGGAGGCATGTGCCTGGCCAGCCGAGCCGAGCCAAAGCCAGACAGCAGGCCGTGCTGAAAACTGCACCATCTACCACTATTCTACTTACAGCTTCCCATAAATAAATGCAGGCATGATGAGGCATAAAAGGGCAAAACCAAAACCAAAAGCACCACCCCTTTAACTTGCACCCTCCCCAAATCTCCATTGCCTCTCCCTCCTCTCTCCTCTGCCTTCTCTCTCTCTCTCTCATCCATGAGGATCAGGAGGCGGCCACAGGCCTCTCTGCAGACGAGCTCAGATCCGTCCACCTTCACTTCGCCCCAAACCTCGCAGAATGCAGCGAGGAATCGCGAGTGCGTCGGCGAGGAGGCGAGGCTGCATGCGAATGCGGATCTCGGGGGCCAGAAATCCGTGGTGGCCAGGCGACTGGAATTGCCGCAGGTACGAGCAGTGCATCTTGATCCGTTTCCATGGCTTGGTTCTCTTCTTCTCGCATTGCGTTCGTGGAGGAGACGACGACGACTAGATCTAGCTGAATCTTCCGTCGTTCACTCCACAGGACAATGCAGGGGACTCCGGCAGGAGCGTGGGTGCAGGACCGGGAGCTGGCGGTCTCCACATGAGGTACGGATTAATTAACTGCAGAAAGTTAGCAACTTTGTAGTAATAGAATTTTTGACTGATCGACATAGATGTACTATAAACTAAAAGAATGGTAAAGCATGGAGGGCAAGTGCACTTGTAGGTTGTTTTCTTTTCCAATTTCCTTTTGTCCTACTGTTACATAGTGTGCGATGCCAGCGTGCGTGCGTGACCCATGAGGGAGGCCACGAGAGACACGGATCGATCCAATCCAATTATTCTACAGTAGTAGTGCACTCCCTGTCAGTCAGACAAAACGCCTCTGTAGGCACGTCGGCGGCCCATCCATGATGCATCGCCCGTCCGTCCACCCATAATTCGTTCGACAGGCACTCCCTTCTTGTTGCCACTTTGGAATGCTACTTGTTGATCACAGCCTAGCAGTTTGGTCGCATCCGTGCGCGATCTCGCTTGGCATCTAGTGCTTGCTCGATCGATCGGTCGATGCAGGTCCACAGCCGATGATGCAAGTTGCATCGCCATGCACCTACCGGTTTACTTCCCGGCATTTTTAATCGGCCGCGTTGAAATGCTTGTACCAATGCTGTGTTTTGCGCTTTTTGCAGATTCAGTGTCGCGAATGGGCATCACAGTTCGCAACAGGGCAAAGTGACGTGCAACGGTGCTGTCGGCGGCAAGTCCGAGCCGGTGGTGGCGGAACATGCGGCGAGCAACGGCGTTGAGCTGCCCGTGGCGCCGCCGGTGGCCGTGAAGGACGACGGCGAGAAGGTCAGCAGCAACGGGATCGTGGTCGGCGGCGCCAACAAGAAGCGGCGCGGGCCGCCGGTGCTGCTCGAGGGCTCCCGGTGCAGCCGCGTGAACGGGCGCGGGTGGCGGTGCAGCCAGCCGACGCTGGTCGGGTACTCGCTCTGCGAGCACCACCTCGGCAAGGGCCGGGCGCGGAGCGCGGCGGCCGCCGCCGCCGCCGCAGCCGGCGGCGGCGGCGGTGCGCGCGGCGGCCCGGGCCAGCTCGGCCGCACAGAGCACCGGCCGAGGATTCCGGCGGCGGCGGGCGCGGTCACCGTCGCTGCTGCGGCGGCGGCGCCCAGCGCCGAGGGCCCGAGCCTGCCCCAGTGCTGAAGAGGCGTTGTGATCTCGACTACGTGAATTCTTGCCGCGTTTTGTGGGGACTTTGAATGCGTATCGGCGGTGGCGGCATGCAGGGCAGGAGTCGGTACATTGAAGCGATTCGGTGGTGGTCGTGGGTGCGTGGCTGGCCTGTGCTTCTCTGTCCCAAATTTTCACCGCGGCGGCTTCTTGAATGCTCGTGCCATCTCTAGCCATCGCATCAGCAATCAGCATTGCAACGGTGCACCAGATGTGGTTGGTGCAACTCGAAAGCAAAGGAAATTTTGGTCCTGAAAGCGCGAGAAAATGGAATGAAAAAAACAACTGAAAAGTTGGGTGAACCGAATTCAGTTACGCGACGAACACCCCTTTTTCGCCCACATGTTCTGATACTGTCTTCTCTATCCCTCGTGTACCACTTGTCAGAAGGCACGGGTACTGCCGTACCGGTGTCAACCGGCCGGCGGAGAGCCAGGCAGCACAGCTTTACGACGTGAGACTACTGTTACGGCCATAGACTGCTCGCAGCGTCAGACTGTCGCGCGCTGGTTGGCGCGGCACTACCACGGGGCCATGCGACACAAGGGCGTGTTCGTTGCATAGGGTTTAAAATTTAGAGGGAAGAATTTTGTCATTTAAAAGTATTAAATAAAATTTAATTACAAAACTAACTGCAGAACCTCTGGTCTAAATCGCGAGACGAATCTAACGAGGGTAGGTAAGCCGTGATTAGACGCTGGTACTGTAGCATTACTGTAGCATCACTGTAACAAAATATAGATTAATTAGGCTCGTTAGATTCGTCTCGTAAAGATGTACCTATCTGTACAAAGATTTTGTCATTAAATTTTATTTAGTACTCTTAAATAATAAGATTCTCTTTGATATGACAAATTTAAATGTTAAATGCTAAAGCAACGAACACCCTACAGGGCAGGTCGGGAGGAAGAACAAGCGCTGCAACGAATGAGCTGGGGTGCCCGCCTGGTCCGTCGGCGACTCGGCGCACGTCCGTAGTCCACTGTTTGTTCCCTTGCCGGTTGCCACATTGCCGGGTGTTGGGCTGCACCAGGTGGATTCCCGCGGTGTTTGGACCGAGGAAAAGGGAGTGTAAGCTTCGTCCCGTGGTGGGGATTTGGTAACGGGTCATAGATGCTGGAAGAAATTTCGAAGCCTGGCTCGAGGTTGCGAGTATTTTTTTTTTTTTACACCAAAGCTCGTTCTTTATATTACTGAGGGATCAACAAAGTCGCCACCCAAGAGAGAAATATTAACAAAGTCCGGGAGGGGATCAACCCACACATGCGGCTGATCCGGGTCCCCATTCAAATTAGAACGAGCTAACTCGTGCGCACAAAAATTGCATTCACGATTACAATGGCATATAGCCTGAACTAAGAAATCTTCAGAGAGCAAATCATTCCCGTAGTAGCGGCGAGCGAAATGGGAGCAGCTTAAACCGTGAAAACGGGGTTGTGGGAGAGCAACACAAGCGTTGTGCTGCTAGGCAAAGCGGTTGAGTGCCGCACTCTAGAATTTAATTATGAAAGTTGGCTAAGTAGCTGACCGTTCTTTTAACATAAAGGAGCATAAGCCTTTTCTTTTTATTACTATTTCCTCCGTTTAATGGATAACTATTTGCTACCAATGGGGGATTGCTTCTTCCAATGTAGATGATTGGATTTGCACCAAAGAAAACCATAAATTCCATATACCGTAGAAATCTAAGATAGAGCTTCTCTAAGTTTTTTTTTTAGAACATGGGTGCTGAGTATTGGTTGTTGTGTGACTACTCAGCCCAGTCCGAATCTGCAGGATGCGTGGGCCACCTTAAGGGCATGTTTGGCAAACCGGATTATGGCTTCAGCCTATTCTGACACAACCGAGACATTTAAGAGGAATGGAGAATTTATAAGCCACTGCATTTTCTTAGCTGAAAGCTAGCACCCGTACACAATTCTATATATCCAAAAAGATATGTTGACCAATTGTATGATTTAGTGGATTTAACAATGTCAATTTATCTAGATTTAAGGACAAAATAGGAATTACTTACAGTGCAAAGTTGATGCAAATGACCCTGGTGAGTTCACTTAGCTAGAGTTGACCTTAAGTATTTTTTTTCTTAAAAAAAACTTACTTAAGTTGAAACTCGTCCATAAAATTGAGTATTCTGGACTGAACCCTTACCTATTCACCAAAATGTATCTCTTAGATAGTTGAAAACCACAAACTGAAAAGGGGAGGAGGGGGTGGGGGGTGGGGGTTCGGGGGGTATGCCCCCCTTTCTTTACAAGTATACCCATAAGCCTTGCCCCAATAAATTGTTCTACCTCCATTAAAATTGAAGTTGTTGTTATCAAAGCTTGCATCGTGTCAAATATGATGTGACGGTCACAAATGAATGGGAATCACAAATGGTCTTAGACATTTATCTCAGCAATAATGATGATGAAGTCTACCAGGTCCAAATATCAAATCAAATTCAAGTTTAATTAAGCAATCTCCTAAAATAATAGAACCCCGTATGAGAATCCTCGGTCCATATATGGGTCCATAACCCGTCAGTTTTGCATCCAACAATATTTAGCAATATTTAGCGCGTGGATGCACATCCAGGTGGAGATAAAGAGGAAACTGAGTTTTGTTTTTCTAATTTATGGGTGGGTCTTATGGAGAAGACTTAGAGAGGGAAAAAAAAGAGAATGTTTTTGTTAGGGATGAAAACGGTCGGAAACGATCGAAAAAATCCATTATCATTTCCTAACCATATTATTTAGTCGAAAACGAAATCGAAACCAGTAACCTCGGAAATGAAAACGATATCGAAAATGTCGGGAGATCGAGAACGAAATTATTGGAACGAAAATATGTCGATATCGGTCGGGAACCGATAATTGGGATCGAAAATAACGAGCTCCAATATAAATAATAAAATAACGTGAATATAGCCTCAGTAATGAAGAATAAAAGTGAACCATCATAACAAGTGTAGCGGTGACGCTCATATTGGGATTCGACGCTGTTTGGTAAGGGCTGGATGGAATGAGACGTTCATGCACATGGTAGTCAGTCAATCACGATGGAGGTAGTTGGGCAGTAATCACTATCATGACAAAGTCACGGTAATTACTTCCATGCCAGTATTATTTCCACAGAAGGAAGTTAGGCTTGTTGCTTGGGCTAGTTGGGTAAAGAAAAAAAGTCTGACGGTGCCTACTGTAGTAATAAATACGGTATTTTTGACGGAAATTTCCGATGTAATACGATATTCTGTCTATTCGATCGAAAATCCCCTCTATCGTTTTCATTTTCATTTCCGTTTAGTTTTTCCCATTTTCATTTTCGTTTTCAAATTTCTCATTTTCATTTTCCCATTTCTTGTTTTCTCGGAAACGATCGTCGGTAGATCGGGAATTTCCGTCACTGTTTTCACCCCTAGTTTTTGTCATGTAGTGTGTATAAGCAAAAGTTATGTGTTGAAACTTTCTAAGAATAGTAAATTTCAGTGACTTGAAACTTTTGAGTTAAAATTCTAGTACGATTTTCTTTTTTGCGATTACACAGTACAACGCTCGCACACTCACCCCTATGAATGCACATACGCAAACCCTACTCCTATGAGCATCTTTGAAGATTGAGTCCACAAATCCTCGAGATTGATGAAATCACCACCGACGCCTTGCTGTCGATGGCCATGTCACATACTGCTGAAAGCACAACGCCGTTAAATCCTAAAAAATTCGCTCTCACGGGGAGCCGAACCAAGGACCTGAGGTGCTACAGAGGTTTTTGTAACCACTAGGCTACGTGCCCTATCGCAAATTCCAATACGATTTTAAACTCGAGAGTTAAATGTCCTATGACATGAAAGTTGAAATTTTCTACCTGGGTCCTGCAACTTCAAACTACTTTCAACTATGAAGCCTTTAAGCTGTTTCGTTCTTAAAATAGTTGTGGAAATGGTTCGTTTCTGAAAATGAAAAGGAGACTTGTATCTTTCGAGTCCGTGCATATCAAGCATATTGAGCCCAAGTTCTTCTAGAAAAAAAAATTGGACATTGGACGTTGGGCTGGACCCTGAAATTCAATCTAGTCACAGTTGTACTAGCGAACAACAACCGAAGATGGATATTGGAACAAGTCCGGCGCATGATCTCTGTCCCTCATCTTATTCATGGCCAGCGTGGTGGCCGGATCGCTCAATGCTAGCACAGCCGCCGCCCTCTCTCCTACCGCTTCCGTCGACCGCCCCCTTCTCCCCTTCATCGTTGTCCGCTGGAGGTTGAGCGGCGGTGCTGTGCAAGGCGAGAGTTGGATTCAGGCGATGCCACAAGGCAGTTACGTGGATCGGCGACTGCCGCGACTCCATGCGGTAGGAGCTCGCAGTACGTATTGGCGTTTTTGGCCAGCATGCATGCGTGGGAGAGGGGCGGCAGCGTCGCGCGGCCTCCGGATTGGGGCGCTGTAGCGGCTGCGACGGCGAGACGAGGGGCTTTGCCATCCTGCGCCACGAGGCACCTCTCCGATGCCAGGATGCACGGATCGTCGCCAGCGCGCTGCTTCGATCCAACTGTTGGCGAAGGAAGGTAAATTATTGGTATCTTTTGAGCACTTGCATCTTGACATCATTTGGTTCCTGTTAAGCACATCATTTTTTTTTTTAGGATTTCAGCGCTTGGTTGCGGCTGCACATTATTCGATCTTGCTGTGCAGAGATAATGTTGGGATGAACACACGATATGAGCTCAAGCTTGAGGTGCCAGATCACTTGGCTCGTTTTACAGCCCTATTTGTGGAAAAAGGTCCACATGCACAGAGACATTTAGATTGGTAGCACTCTTAAAGTTGGTGTCAGACCCTATTTCTGAAATTTGATGTGCATCATGTATCAGTCCCTGAATCAGTAGCTGATACGCACAAGAACACAGATATGATAATCCAAAGTATACTTCGAAATAGTAAATAAGTAGTATACCTGATGGATGACATCTTTAGTGGCGGTACGACAAGGATTTATAACTATCCAAGTCCATCCGACCGACTAATGGTGAAGCAGACAGCGGAAAACCATGGCCCATAACCACAAGCAGACTTAGGAAGCAGAACCGAAAACCCAAACGTCGTCTTCACCTACGTAGGCTTCTCCTACTAAACCAACAATTGCAAACACGTGAGTACATAAGGTACTCAGCGAGCCCTACACTACTCAAGCGTATAAATACATGTATATATGGTCTTAGCAAGGAGTAGGCTGTAAGGTTCATTTGCATAAAGCAAACTTTGTGCATGGTTTCAGCAATCAAGGATCATAGATAAAACAGGGGATTTGATTGTCATATTTTAGTTGGTTGGCCCTGGGGGAGAATGATTCAATCCCGCCAGTTCCCATATTTTAGTTGGGCCTTCCGACACGAATGTCATAACGACCCGACTCACCAGCCAACACTTCCAAAACACGGACGTCTATACACCCACTCACACGTCAAGGAGTCATAGAGGTGGCTAATCAATACGATCTCATAACATAAATGTGTCATATGCCGTGACAACGTCCATCCGGATGAATTTTACACTCTGTAGAGGTTGTACACTTTTCCCACAGGCTATGCACTCTTGTACGGAGAGTAACATAACGCCTCAATCATCTTCTCCGAGTAGTCCCACAAGCCCACTACAAGGATTATGAGCTTCCAAAAATCAAAGAGGTGTACGACACCATTGGCCAAGAGTACGGGTATTCTTTCAAAGTGCTCCTAACGCCCGTTTTCCACTACCAACCACCAGATGAAACTTGCTTGCAGGAGTACCAAGAAGGTAGGAAGAGGTCCTGCCCATTCAGGGTCTGTGGTTGTACGGAAATCATTATGTTTACAGTCGCAAGAACTGGTCCTTATATGGCCGAGCAAGCACCATGTCCCACACTAGGGGCCTATCACACCATCAACAATTCACTAGTGGCCTTGCTCGCAGTCCAACCCATCCCATCACCACCGTCACCATCATCATCATCACCTAACACAGTTGTGCTACTCCCAACCCCAATTATCACACACATCACCAAACTCATTTAACGCATTTATAAAAGCAAGTATGTGAGTATGATGTAGCAATGTAGAAACATTGCAAGGGATCCTAAGCAGTTTCTAGTAGCAAGGCGATTATGTACCATCAAATAAATGATGGAACTGTCCTAAGGTTATCAAGGTGATGGGTAAACAAGGGTAACAAGGATCCATATATATTAATGCCTAAATACGGGGCATTAATATAAGTGAGCAAGTAGGTCAATAACTACACAAGCAGTAAAATAACAAGTAATGCATAGTACGAGAAGGCCGTATGGGTGCATTGCGAAAACAGTAGGTTCAATCATGATCAAGGAGAAGTAGAGCTTGCCTGATAAACGTTATCCTAATCTTCAAGTTCTAGATCTTCAGACTCTTCTTGTCGGAGTCGATGTCTTCAAGTCCTTCCTCAAAACTCGGGTCTTCCAAGCTGGGGTCTTGTAGCTCTTTCTCGAGTTCCTCGTTAGCTATACGTATTAACGCTAAAATAAATACTAACGCATAAACAAAATAAATCAAATAAACCAAATAAGAATCAATTGAAATACAAGAAAGAAAGAGAGAGAGAGAGAGAGAGAGAGTTTAGCGGACATGGTTGGGGTCATGGAAGATGAACGAAATGAGAATCGTCGGATTCGGAGTCAGGACGGTGAAGATATGGCTTACAGAAGATTAGGGGGGTAAATATGGCGAAAGTGCGTGTAAAGGGTGTTCAGAAAGGTTTGTGAAGTAGCACCAAAGGGTATTACGCATTTCTGCGAACGCGTGAGCGCAAGAATCGCTCAAAACAGAGATGTGGTTGAAAAGATATGGCTATTTGAAGGTTCTAGGGACTTAACTGCAATTATAGAAACATTCTGAGGGCTTAACAGTAAGAACAGAAAGTTGCTAGGGACCTAATGGTAATTACAGAAAGTTTAGAGGCTTTGGTGTAAAAAGACAGGGGCTAAAAGATAATTACAGAAAAGTTTAGGGGTGTTTCTCTAAAAGGCAGGAGCTAAACAGAATTACTACAAAGATCAGGGGCTCATCTGCAAAAGTACGGGGCCTGGGGATTTTCTAGGATTTCCAGATTATTTTTGTCTTGGAGAAAGGTCGGTTAAATCTGGGACGTTGGATCTGAAATGGATGGTACGGATTTTATGAAACCGAAGGGGTATGCAGTGTCTAATCTGGGACGTTCGTTGCGGGATGGACGGTCAGGGTCGATTGGGAATGACGCGCGGCGGCCGGTGACGACAGGGTGGCGGCGCCATGGCCGGAGTTGGCCGGAGGGGCATATCCGGCGCTCCGGTGGACCATTTTCGACATGGTTTGGGCCGGGAGAAAGAGGAGAGGGAGACAAGCTCACCGGGATGATCGCACGAGGTAGTGGAGGAACGGAGGAGGCCCGCGACGGTGAGGCGCGGAGAGTGAAGGCGGCGCTCGACGCGGGAGGGTCTCCGGTGCGCCTCTTCGAGTTTCTGCTGCCTGTGGATTTTCAAGACGACGCCGAGAAGCTGGGTGGCGAGATGTCGCCGAGGAAGGACGTAGGGACACGCGCGACGTTGGTTGGGCGCGCCGCTTGGCGGCGGCGCGCGGCAAAGCGGTGCGCTCGCGCGTCCATGGCCCAAGGCTCGACGGGAGAGCTTGTCTGGGAGGAGTAGGGATGTGTGGGACTGTAAGCAGCCAGGGTAGAGGGTGGAAGGCGTCTTGCTGGCGGTGGATTTCACGGCGGCCGGAGATGGGGAAGAAAAGGGGATTCGAGCAATTGAAGGGCACTCGAGGGGGAATCTTACCAAGGTGTGGTCTCGGGGGTGCAGTGGGTGGTGGCGATACCCTGGGGGGGGGGGGGGGGGTTTATAGCTTTGATGATGGCCGATTTGGCGGGAACGCGGCGGCGGCGGTGCGGACACGCGTCCACACGAGTTTGAAAGGGAGCAGGGGCATGGGCGCGGGCGCGGGGTTTGCGAGCGCACGTGCGTGCTCGGAGCGCGGCGTGGAGCATGTGGGTGAATTCCTAGCGCGCTGGTGTGGCGGCGCGTGGCGCGGGGCAGGCGGCGACACGCGGCGCGGCGTCCACAGGAGGGAGAAGGAAGGAGGAGGGCGCGGTTGGGCTGGCCTGGGCCAGGCTGGGCCGGGAGAGGAAGAGTGGCGCGCGGCCCAGTGGAGCGGGAGAAGGACAGTGGGCTGAGGGAAATCGGCCCAGGAGCAGGGAGGGAAGAGGAATTGGTTTGAACATTTCCAAACTCGGTGAATTTCAAATAAAACCAAATGAACTCCAAATAAGCTCAAACAAATTCGAATAAATTCGTAAATTCAAATCCTAATATCTAACAATCATGTTGACAAGTCCCATTTTTAATTATATTCTGAAAGTTCCATTTTCCTATATTCTTGAGCTAATATAGCTTGGACTTTTTATTTTCGAAAATGCTAAATTTGAATGAAGGCATAAATCAAACACTTGAGCACAATTTCATATTTAGGAAATTTCCCATTCTAATTAATATCGAACTAAGCTAGTGCATTTTATTTTGAAAATTCAATGGAAGGTAAGAGTTAGACAAAAATTTAAATTCGGAGTGATTTTTGCTTTGTTTTAATTTGCTTTGAAATTTGGGATGCGACAGTTGGACATCTAGGGAACGCTCTCAATAAACAGAGCATCCAAACGACGCTACAATTTGCTGATCTGCTCTCCCATCTTTAGCAGTGAAGTATCTCCTGAATCAAATTTTTTGGGACTCTTTTGCCCTTCGCGCCGCCAGGTAGAAGAAGCTTCAATCCGGAACTACATCATAGTTAAAAATGAAGTATCTCCTGAATCAAACGACGGTGGCGCCCGACCGTTGGGCAACGCATCCATCTGCCGCTGCAATCCTCGATCAATGCCAGCAACTACATCATCTAATAGGTGTTTCATAAAATTTCGTAGTAAATACCCGCAAAAAAAAAATCATAGTTAAAAATCCTGCCTCATGCAGCAATAAAGATTGATAAAAAAAACATTATGAGCCAAATCAGCTTTCAACATAGAAGGGAGCCAAATTATGAGCCACCACTGGGTCAAAAGAAGCAGCCGCGACGACTAGTCAGTAGTCATTGATCTATCTTCTCCTCTTCCCGCCCTTGGTCACCTGGTCAAGGTCTACCCCGGGTCTTCTGAATGTTCTTTCTGCAAAGCAGGAACAACCGTAGGTCTTCTGAGTCCTGAATGTTCTTTCCTCAAAGGAGGAGCTAATTCTAGTACTTGTTATTCCGGTTCACTGAATCAAGCAACTGTTAGTCTCTGTTACACTTTCTGACGAACAATGACATCCGAACAACTGCATTGTCACTAGTCTAATAGGATGGCGTTCAAAGTCGAGCGAGAACATTGGAAAGTGATCAGTGGAAACTGTGCAGATCCGGTTCTCTGAGCGATATATCGATCGGATTCTTGCAACGATTAGGACGTCGATTCTGAACTAAGAATGTGAGTTAATCTGCAAAATATTCGCACAGATCGTTCATATACGCATAATACAACTTTGAGCGTTTTTAAATAGAAACTAGCAGCACAAAATAATGTTTATATCAGACATTACGGCGCACAATCAAGCATCAAGGGGAAAGTGTTCTCGTGAATCAGAAGCTGGCCGACCGTTATAAGTTGTTGATGTTCTTATTCAGATATCGTCCCGCAATCATGCGAGTTGTTTAGTAGAGAAGCTTTACAGATACAGCAACTAAAGCGTACTATTTATCTCAAGGAATACTAATGCGTGTACTAGATTATATGCTGCGATGGTCGTTTAGAAAACGACTGATCATTGATGACTAGACCCGCATGTTGGACCAACAGCGTCTGGTTTGGTATAGATACCGCATATTGTTCCTTATGATCAGTTATCGAAGCAGACTGGATTCTTCATTCGGAACTGTTTAAAATATGATGATATGGTTGGAGCTTAGCTTTTTCCCATGTAACTGCGTATCTTTGTGAAACGTATATCACTCGCCATGACCACAAGAAGTAAGTGCTAACAAATTATATTTGGCAAAACTGTTAAAAAGCATAGTATAATTGAGTATTTTTCTATGACGAACTTATTTTTTACCGCTTACTCACTATGCATATGCCGTAGTAAGTTCATGTAATCTCTGAAGTCTGAAAATTCAGAATGCAAAGTTTATACATTGTATGAAGACCGACTACCTGAGTATTTCACTTATTTTACTAGCTACTTTGTACTTTTGTATCCTTGATACTGCCGAAAGTGAGTTACCTTTCCATGTTCCTACCGCTTTTCTCTAACCGCTGCTGCATTTGAACGCTGGCATGCCATCTGGACCCCTATATATAACCTCGTCCATCACTCATGGAGTAGGCAGCTTAAGTATAGCACAGCTTCTACATTAGAGTACTAGACAAATCCATCTCCAACTCTGCATGGCAGCACCCACCGTCGTCGGCAGTAACAACGGAGGCAACAAACCGCAGCGCCACTACCGTGGTGCTGTCCTGAGGCGCATCTTGCGCTCCTTCTGTTGCTGCTGCTGCTGTTCAGAAAGCGAGTGAGTATCGAGCAGCGATATAGCTCCATCAATGATAGGCTATCGTTACTATACAAGAGTCATCTGGTGCTATATGGTATTCAAATTTGTGCTCCTGAAATACTAGTGCTATTTGAATACTACCTGTGTTCTAGCTACATATCGTCCATGTTTTGGTGTTCAGAATGCCATCAGGAGTAACCGAATAAGAGTCGTGTGTACTAGATTAAGAAAGTTCAGAGAAGCATGTGGCTTGTATGTTCTGTGCAGATCGAAGAATATTTGTGTGTCTTGTGTGCAGATCGAAGAATATTTGTGTGTCTTGTGTGCAGATCGAAGAATATTTGTGTGGCTTACGTGTTGTGTGCAGATCGAAGAATATTTTTGTGTCTTGTATGCAGATCGAAGAATATTTGTGTGGCTTGTGTGTTGTGCGCAGATCGAAGAATATATGTGTGGCTTGTTATGTGTATAGATGCCCAATATTCGGTGCATCGTATAGGCATGGCATCTATACAACAACAACTTATCATTATGTGCTCTTTTTTGTGTTGCTTTAGTGTGATCCGGATATAAATATTGTCTTCAGTTCATTCTTTTGCCTAACTTGTGGGGACTCTGCTGATTGTTCAGATCCACCATCTTTCTGGAGGGTCTATTATAATCCCAAAGCATTAGGCACTTTCGGTATCAAACCATTTCTCCTTTCTGTGAGGAGATATGCTTCAACTGTCAATCATGATATGATAAAGGATCATAGTCATTTTCTATGCTTTTATGAGGATGGGGAACCTCTGTAAAATTGAGTATTGGGCCGCCTAGAACAGTGTTTGAGCAAAGCCAAGATGACTCAACTAGGACAGTTTTTTTTTTTTGAGGGAATTCAAATAGGACAGCTGGACAGGTAACTTGCTCGAATGAATTACACATGGAGCAACATGCAAGAGAATGGGTGTGGAATGTGAACAACTCTATGTGATGCTGCAGTGTCCTTTCTCGTATTCCCTGTGTGTGCTTTGTTTTGGCTGCTCTTATGGTTGCCCTCAACTTCAGTCCTATATTGCTCACTGCCCACTGCTGATCACAGCTTTGCTTGGTTTTATTTCACTACTGCACACATCCAATGCAACTTGCAGAACTCAATGGCAACAACTGTCTGAATCTTTGCGGTCTTTGATTGCAATTTTGTTTATAAATAAGAGTGTTCAATGGATAGCACAAATATAAGGATTTGGACAGTGTTGAACTGGAACATTAGGGGTATAAATGCTGATGATAAGTGCAATGCGGTCAAGGCTAAGATTGAAGAAAGTGCATGCGCGATATACTGCATCCAAGAAACAAAACGTGAGAGTTTTGACCATTCGTTCATCAAAAAACTTGCACCGAAACGTTTCAGCAAATTTGCTTTCTCTCCGTCTTGTGGCGCCTCTGGAGGCATCCTCATGGGCTGGAACCCTGTTGTATTCACGGGAGAAGTGATCCAGATAAACAAGTTCACAGTCACAGTCACTTTCACCTCTACTCACAATGGTGACAAGTGGACCCTATCATCCATATATGGGCCTTGCAGTGGTCAGGACAGACAAGATTTTGTGGACTAGCTAAACGCTTTGAAGATCACAGATGAGGAAAATTGGATGCTCATTGGGGATTTCAACTTTTATCGCTCAATGGAGGACAGAAACAAGGATGGAGCCAACATGTCAGATATCATGACCTTCAATGAAATCATCGCCAACTTAGCTCTGCAGGAGATCCCATTGAAAGGAAGGAATTACACATGGAGCAACATGCAAGAGGATCCCCTCCTACAGCAGCTGGACTGGTGCTTCACCTCCTTAAATTGGATCTCAGATTATCCTAACACGTTGCTGCTACCAATGTCGAGACCAACTTCTGATCACATACCGTGCATGGTGCAAATTGGAACCTCTATCCCTAAAGCACAAGTTTTCCGCTTTGAGAACTACTGGGTTGATCAACCAGGGTTCATGGACTTGGTCAAATCGGTGTGGCATACTGAAGTCAGAGCCACCAACTCAGCAACCAGAATTGTTGCAAAACTCAAACTCTTGAGGAGAGTATTGAAAATGTAGCACCCCACCTCAAACTAATGAGGGGTTAGCTAACCAGGATCATTATCGGGTGATACTTGGCGAAGCAAGTATGCAAATACCACACACATAAGCATAAGTAACATAATTTTACAACGAGTTCAGTTATTACATTGGTTCCATAATTTACATAGAGCATAAAGTTCTGAGTTCGATTATTTTTACATAAAAGAGTTCGAAATTCGATTACATAACGCGAGCGGAAGCAAACACACGACGATACATATCTACAAGGAAATCATATCCGGCCATAGACACGATCTCATTCTTCATGCTCTTGATTGGGAGAGGATGGAACCCACTCAACCGACCATTCCTTAGGCGGTTCACCCTCCCACACGACTTTACCACAGCAGCCGCAAAAGTTACAATTTGGAAAGCCTGCAGAAAAGTTTTAACAACGAAGCCCTGAGCAACTAATACTCAGCAAGTCTTACCCGTCAAAATGGCCTTCTAAGACCGACTTCTAATTATGCAGGGGGGCTGACCAAGGTATAGGGATATTTGCATAAACATCGCACTAACATTGGTCCTTCTTTCATGTTTAGCCAAATTTTATCTTTTAGTGCAGAAATGTAAATGGTTTGCACCTAATCTGAATTCAAACACTTGCAATACAATTAATTTAAGTACAAAACAGCCATTATACAACATCATGTGCACTTTTTACTACGATGTGACACAGTGAACAAGTGGTACTCAATAACCGCGAGGGACGGCGATTCGAATCGATTTACACCTGCAGGCGAAACCCGAGATACACGACGTACGCTACTCGAAAGAGTCACGCACGGCAACCGTTTACAAGGTACCATAAAGTCGAGCCGCTTAACACCTCTCCCGAGTACACGTCTCCCCACGCGATAGCCATGCCTGGTCTAACCGTGGTTCACCCGGGCACCCTCCCTTCAAACACTGTCCCAAATTCCACCATACCATCTTCATCACCAAAAGAGAGGTGGGTTCACGTCCAACAATATAGCATCGAGCTACTAAGTTTACTAGTTCCCATTCTCCTAGCATGCATCCGGTACTGTTCAAACTTGCTCAGCGGGGCCACAACGAACGGTCCTCAACCGACACAAACGGGGCTATGGCGAACAAGGCGAGCCTTGTCACCCCAACCTACACAAGAGCTTCCCCGTTCGGTCTCAAATTCATTACCATCATCAAGTGAGAACCTAAAGTAAATCCGACCCCGAGTACCGAGCGGTCTCCATACCACTCGGTATTCTACCGACGATACTACTTTAATTAAGCATAGCAAGCTAACGAGCGGTAGAACTTAACTTAACCAAACCCATAGGAATATCTGGAGATATATGCAACTAGGTTTTCAATCAAGTCCTATACGTAATGCACATTTCACGACTCGCAGTACATGTGAGAAAGTATAAGACTTTGTAAATATGGGAATGCACCGGGGCTTGCCTTGGGGCTGGTGGTTAGCACACTCAAGCACGTTCAGGTCAGTGCCGGTCTCCTCGGCCACGATCTCCAAGTCCTCGAGTCCGGCGTCGGTTCCTAAATGAATGCAACAAGATATACAAAATCAAAGATAGTTCACGGAACTTCCTTGACAAATATGACATGGTGATGTTATGGTGCAAAGGCAACATGTTGGCAGGACCATTCATTAAGTTTTTGCAGTTTGGTCCAAAGTGATTTATACAAAATACTTGGATTTAGGAATTTCCGTACGCATAAAAGAGATCTTCTTCTAAAATTCATTAAAAAGGATTCTGGAAGATCAAAAATTACATTTGTATTTTTATTTAGCATCTTCAACCTAGGTACAGTAACATACCCAAAATTTGGTGCAAAAAGGTGCAGGAATAACATCAATAAAAAGATTTTCCTAGCAACTGCAAAATGAAATTACTCCCAAAAGAAGATGCATTTCAAGATGCCACTTGGTGGGATGTTCAGTTAAGCTACTAGGAGTGTGCATGCCAAAATTTAGAATTTTTGCACTTACAGATCTTTTTATAGAATTTATTTCCTGATTTCTCTTCTTTGAATTTTATAAAAATAACTGAAAATAATTCAGATGTTCATGTTGCACCACTGGATAGCTCTCACTTCAAGGATTCCAGAACACTTGAGTTTGCATTTTTACGATTTTTCTACGAATTTCTATCGAATTTACAAGTTTGGCCAAAATCTGGAATAATTCAAATAAAAGAAAAAGACGACGTGGCACTGTAGCAGTGCCAGGGCATGGCGGGGCGCGCGCGACGCGGCGGCGGCGACGACGGCGTTCCGGCTAAACGGCGGCGATTTTCACGAGTTGGTCAGCGGAACCAAGTAGAGGGCAACGAGGCGGTCCTAACGCAGCTGACGTGCACGTGCGCTCGACCGTGGAGGTGAAACGGCGGTGATGGCGGCGGCGGTGAGCGGCGGCGCGCCATGTTCCGGCGATTTCACTGCACGAAGCTCGACGAGGTCAGCGGTGTGTGTGCGTGGAGGAGTGAGGGAGACTCGTGCGTGAGGAATTGAGGAGATGCTCACCGAGATGCTCAAATTCCGCGATGAGCTCGACGACGGTCACCCGGCGGCCATGATCGGTCTTCGCGTCGATTCTCGTTGCAGAGCGCGGGAACTTGAAGTTTGTGTTGTGTCTGAGGTTGAGGGGGTCCTAGCGCACACTTTCGCTGTTGGGTTTGGGGCGCGAAGTGCGGCGGAGCGGCGGCGGGGCGGTGAGCTCGCGACGGCGACAATGGCGGCTCGGGGGAAAACGGAGAAAGAGAGGGAGACGACGACGACTTGACCGCGGGGAGGGAAGGGATAAGGCCAGGGGTTTGTGGACTTGGTCCTCGACGCCGTACCGAGCTGACGGCGGCCACAGTTCGCCGGAATGGGCAGAGAGAGGAGGAGGCGTCGCCGGCGGCGACACTTGGCGCTACAGCAGCTTTTGACAATTTTTCGAATTTCATTGATTTTTCTCGGTTTGAACTGATTCAATTTAAATTCGATCTTCCCGAGCTCCAAAAATCATGAAAAGCTCAGGTATGAAAGATTTCAGTGAGAGGAACAACTTTTCCAATTGGAACTTTTGCTGATTCGACTGGGATTTTAAATTAAAATTCATTCAAACCTTAAGTTTGAAAAAAAGTACAAGCATTTATTTGGGCCTTTAGATTTTTGTAGAAAAACTTCCAAAAATCTCCAAAATTCTCTTTTAGCCCCTGGATGCTGAGGAATTTTTCATTTGGGCCCACTTGTATAGAAAAATTTCAAAGTTGTAGTTCAAATGCTTGTGTGGATGAAA